>LVTN01000875.1:101805-125608 GCA_001649415.1 Musa itinerans | reverse complement strand
TGTAATGCAAATATCTTATATGCATCACAAAACTCCTTGAGAATATCGCAAAGTCTTAGATTGGTTGATCATATGAAATCATGCCTAACATTCATGTTGAAAGTTCATATCTCTTGTCGAAATGATAATTGTCTTTTATCATTCGACTTGAAAATAATTTTCATGGCTTGAAATTATGAGAAATACGAAGTTTCATATTTGCTCATGCTTATTGAGAATTATGATAAGTTCAACAGATAGAACTTATCGGTTTAGGTTTGAATTCAAAGAGATTGAATTCAAGTGTTTTTATCTTCTCATAATATGGCATATATATAGGGGGAGTTTTGTTTAACTCAGTCATCAATTGATTGTCATCATCAAAAAGGGGGAGATTGTTGAATCTCGGATTTTAATGATGAAATCAATTGATGGGTTAATTGATCTAATCCATATTATTGAGTTAAGAGTGCAGGATTAACTACGATAGCTTGAAGACATAAAGCAAGTCTACCGAAGTCAAGTTTGATAGGTGTTCGAGAGTCCGCCGAGAGTCCGAAGATTCATCGGAGATGCTGCCGAAACCAACCGAGAGGAAATCGAGGACTTGCCAGAGGTTTCAGAAATCCGCCGGAGAGATCGTCGGAGGTTCGCAAAGATCACCGAGAAGGTTCGGCTAATCGCCAAAGACTCGCTGAACTCGCCACAAGACCGGGAGCCTGCTGGGAGTCCGCCGGAAGAAATCTGAGGGTATCGAAAGTTCGTCGAAAGATCGCCGGAAAAGCTCGTTGGAAAGAAACTCGACGTTGCTGGTTAAAAGATCTGCTTAGGACTATGTCTTGATTTCGTAGTTTACATGTAATTAGGGTTAGGATTAAGAAATAATCCTATATCCTGGTTAGGGGCTAGTTGGGCCCGAATATAACCTAGTTTGGGCCAAATTTTAAGCCCAACCAGTGAACCGTAAGGTCAGGCGGTGGAACCGCCCAAAACCCGAGAATTCGGGCAGTGGTTCCGCCGGACTGGGCGGTGGCACCGCCCAACACCCGAGAGGTCCGGCGGTGGCACCGCCAGACCCAAGCGATGGCACCGCCCAAGTCCCGAGAAGGCAGGCGGTAGCATCGCTATCTCGGGCGGTGACACCGCTAGTACACTATCAGTATCAGACACTGACAGGCGGTGGCACCGCCAGCATCGGGAACCCAAGAGAATTCAAAATTTGGAACCCAAATTTGAATCCTCTTGGGATATATAAATACCCCTCAATTCTCAGTAGATAATACAACTTTTGAGAAGCAATAGATTGAGAAAAAAAGCCTTAGCAAAGTCTTTAGCAAGTCTTGTTTTCAATTGCTCGAGTGTTCACCTCCTTCTTTCTCTTTAAAAATTTGTAAGAGTGTGAACCACTTATAAAAGGTTGTAAGATGGGTATTTGTCCTTCCCCTTCAAAGTGATTTGCTAGTGGAAGTTGTGAGCCGCATCGAAGAAGGCTTCGTAAGTGGATGTAGGTCATTTGACCGAACCACTTTAAATTGGTGTGTCCCTTGAATGTGTGAGTGTTTACATTTCTGAAATCGTTATCTACATAGTAGCAAGTTTTCAGTTTTTATCTTCTCCCTTTACTAGAGCTGCTTTCACCAAGTCATTCATCGTAAAATCGAAATCTCTACGCATTTACGAAATCGAGTTTAAACTTACGAGTTTTAATCCGCTGCACTAATTCAACCCCCCCCCCTCTTAGTGCCACTCCGATCCTAACAATTATAAATATGAGAACCTATTTATAAATCTTAGGATCTATTTGTAAAATATTAAAACCTATTTATAAATATAAATAATATAAAGATTGAGTTGTAAAAAGCACAAAAAAAACAAAACTTTGAATCTGATCTCTCTCTCGTTCAATGTTTAAGATTTATAACATTTCAATGTTTAAGATTTATAACATATCCTTATTCTTGCTATAACTCTATGTTTAAGATTTATAACATTTCAATGTTTAAGATTTATAACATATCCTTAAAATTGCTATAACTCTATGTACATCTGATCTCTCTCTCGTTCAATGTTTAAGATTTATAACATTTCAATGTTTATCTGATCTCTCTCTCGTTCAATGTTTAAGATTTATAACATTTCAATGTTTAAGATTCTCTCTCGTTCAATGTTTAAGATTTATAACATTTCAATGTTTAAGATTCTCTATGTACTCTATAAAAAACTTTGATTAGTGCAAAACATACTTCGTTAGAAACTAAACTCGTAAATCTATCTTATAATACCTTATATGAAAGATTTAAAACTCAAATACCTATCTAAACTTTTATTTGAATCTAAATTCTGCAAAATAAAGATATTATTCTCTGACTTTTGTTACTATATTGCTTGTAATACTCCATAAAAAATTCTAGTATGTATGAAACATAATTCTTTAGAAACTAAACTATTTAAAAAAAAGACAAAAGAGCGATCAATTATATATGTTATTATATATGATCCTCCTTTGATGTGAAACAAGGTTTAAAAACCCCCTCAAATGTCCTCAAAAACCTAATGATCACATTTTAACATATCACATGGGCAAAAATTGATGATAGGTACAACAGCTGCAATTTGGTCAGTCATGAATGCGCGGACAGTTAACTGGATGCCTCACCAACTATTACACAGCATCACCTCTTCTTACCACCTTTTCTTTGTTTCTTGAAAGCCAGTCCCTTCAAAGAGAGTGCACTAGATGCACTGTGTCCTTCCAGCTTCTTTGTAAGTTTCATGACGCTTGCCATTCCCTTCCGTGCAACAGCCCTGCTCTCCACCCTACGATTGAGCAGCTTTCGGTCAAGAGGCCAATATGCATACGGCTCCAGCTTGTCCTTCCTCTTCACATCACCACCTGCCTTTTTGTTGGTATACTCACTACCAGGGTGAGCCCAACCAGAATCTGAAGTCTTCTGTTGCTTCTTCTGAGTTTTTACCAAAGAACTCGGAAGGGAACGGCTGTCTATGTGCCTCCTTGCATCTGAGTCTTTATCTGGGAAGTTCTCCTTTTTAGGTTTACAACCATCCTCACGAACAATAAGACGGCCATCAGCATCGATTTCTGGCTCATCCAAGGAGGTTTTCCTTCTTTTGAGGTGAGCTGAGGATCGTAGGGCTAATCTTGTCTTTTGCCGGTCTAGCAGGTCAAGTGGATCACCTTCAGATTGGTCAAACAAATCTTCTGGCAAACTCTTAGCTGCTTTACGTTTACGGATTGACCTACAATCAGAATTTTCACTATAAGAGCATTCCAGTGTAGTGAACAAATAGTAAGATCATTTCTTCCAAAACCTTGTTTTAGAAACAAGTCCAGCTATAGAGAAAGCACAAGCACAATAACATGTTTGCTTTATAGAACAATAGAAAAGACAACAAATGGCTCAGTATAATAGCAAAGAAATTTTATCGTGCAGGCAATAACACCCTGTTTTCTCAGATATTTTATTCCTGACAATGATATCAAACAATAAAATTAAGAATCATCCATACCCTATAGATGAAGACCCAGAAGCAGGACCAGTGAAAGCTCTTCTGTGTTGACCAGAAAAGGTTTTAGCCACAGCTAATTCTGCATCACTATCATCACCTGTGTCTTCATCTCCAAAATCGGAAAATAGACGACTGTGATTCCATTTCCTGTGGCTGAAAATTTAGTAAAATAGGAAACATCAGAATACTTAGAAAGGCGCACATAAGAGGATAGTTTTAAGCAAGCTCTGCCGTATCGATGTGTACCGCCTGGTATGGGCGGTACATACCGGTTCGATAGGTTACCGGTACGTGGATCGCCCGCTACCGGCGGTACATACCCTTTTTTTACTGTTATACTATAGCACTGTAAACAGTATACTACAGCACTGTAGCAGTGCACTGTAGCACTACTACAGTGCTCGATACACCTGGGTGTCCGTACCATACCGAGCCCAGATCGAAACTCCGGTACGGTACGGTATTGCGGACCTTAGTTTTAAGCACCCAAAGAAACAAAAAATGCAGTTTTTGCTACAGCACAGTTGTCCACAAGTATCAGATTTGTTTCCTCAATGAATGTAACTATAAACCTCTTCCAAGACATGAAAAAGAAAATACAACGGAACTTAACATTCTACCCATTCTCGATGTCACATAAAGCATCAGAAAATCGCAGCGAGCAATTGTGTATCAAAACATGACGCTTGAATAATTCATGAAACCAACTATAGAAATATACTGACCAAGCTTGTCACCTGGTCAAAGAACTCCAAGGTATGCTTCTTGTAAACAAATTAGTTGATGAGACATGCCAATATGTACATCTACCAAATAGCTTCACCATGAAGATATTATTCATAGAGTAAAAAAATAATGGTTAAAATATCGAGAGGCGTCAGAAGTCTTATGTGATTATCGAATACCTTTGAGATTAAAAAAAAAATTATAAGACAATTATGAGACCAACAATGCTTATGGATCTGAGTATTAGGCAATTAAAAAAATATATATACAAAAAATGTGTTATCAAGATAAAAATATTGAGATGAATATATAGAGTTACTAGGAAAGATAAGAAAAAAAATACTTTTATTCATGAACAACAAGATATCGTTTCAATAAAAGATAAGATAGAAAGAAAATCGTTAAAGATAGTATGAGCATATGCTAAAGAGGCCTCTAGATGTAGCAAGTGGAAGAGGTAAAATAATTAATGTCAATGGTACGAAGAGAGGGAGATAATGACCTAAAAAAACTTTAATAGAAACTATAAATTAGGATTTAAGTACTCTGAACTTAACTAAGCACATAGCTTTTTACAAATCTCAATGGCAACAAAAGATCCATGTAGCCGACCCCAAATAGTTTGGACTTATGACCTTATTGTTATTGTTGTCGTTGTAGTATTTGTGCTTGTCCATGCTCTGGTCTGATCATTGAATCGTTTAACTGGAGTTCTGAATAAAATTTAGTTGAGTAAATTCTCACAAAATATCAGAGAAAGTATATCCACTTCAAAATTCCTTGGGAATAACCTCATAAATATTTAGTATCCATGTTGATGTCTTTCGGGATGATAATTATTTAAAAAAGAATGGTATACCTTTAACTACAATAAACTTGGAATAAATCAATGGGTTTAATAAAGAACAAACATGCAAAACAAAAAGGTATGAATTCACAAGTTACAATTACCACAAAAAATAATTTTTAGCATTATATTACCTAGAGATGGTTGTTCGGGAAGTGACAGATTCCCCATCCTCGAATTCCCCATCATCGGATTTGGCATTTCGCTCTTTTCTCTCCTTAATCTATCATGAATCCCAAGATCAAGATGAACACTTTGGAGTCTCAAAACAATAAGGAATATCATGATTTACCTTTCGAATATTGGTCAGTAGTTTCATGTGGCCTTCAGGCATAACTTCTTTCACAGCATCAAAACCACATTTTCGCACAAGCATTTCAAGCAGTAACTTAATCTGACAAGTGATAACATGAAAATGAGAACAGGATAGTTAAGCATCTTATATAAATTCAATTTCCTTGGACTCAATTATATAGTATTGACAAAACGAGGCTAAAGATATAGTCTCTATATCTTTATTCCTTGTACTCAACTATATAGTATTGACATAAGGAGGATAAAGATATAATGTCTCTCTGATGTGCAAATACTGTGAACCAAGATATATCACTATCAATCACAAAGTTGCAATTGAGTAAATATCCATTTGTCAGACTCCAACCTGATAGGCTTACTAGAATAATAACTAACAGGATGAACCTTAAAGCAAGTAACCCAAAATGCTTATGCCCAGGTCACTACTAGTTGATTACAACTCATCAAAATGTTATCTACCTACATCACCCAACACTGACAACTAGTGTATATCATGAGCAAGTAATGTGAGCAAGCCAACACACTAGATCCATAACAAAATTGCAGTTGATTATATATGCATTTGTCACATTTTAACTGAATAGGCCTACTAGAATAATATTTTTTGACAGAATAAACCTTAAACCAAGTAGCCCCAACACTTGCACCCAGGTCACTCGTGGACGACTACCATTCACGGGATCCTATTTACATATGTAGCTCATCAATAACAACTAATGTCGGTTAAGCATTAATTACAATCATAAAACGTATAGTTTAATAATTGTGCCAACCTTGTCAAGTAGATCAACACTGTATTTTTGATAAATGGCTCAGTCATGATGGGATGGTTCTAAATTTCTTCATGGTCACATAAATTACATGGAGAAAAATGAAGAAAATACCTTGGCCTTGAAATGATTCTTGGTATCATCTTGCCATCTCAGGAGTCCTTCAACCATCGTCTTCAAGTGCATCTGCAAGCCATCAGCTTTGGATTTTACCACCAATACCTTGATGAGACCTAAGTTGGCCTGCAGTATGTACAGAATGGAACTGAGTACCAGAACAGCCCAGTTTTAGTTCATATAAAAGTTGATGTAGGGTACAAGAGATACTTTGGCAATTTCCTGGTTCCTTCTTTGCAGGAGAAGAAATGCAGAGGGAAGCAAGTTGTAAGCTGCACCAATGAGATCCGAGAACTCAAATGCCAAACGAGCTAACCCTTTTACTGCAGCACTGATCATATGTGGTGTTTCACCAGCAAGACCACCAGCTATCTGAATTGAAGACAAGGACAATTAAGTTACAAATAAAGCATAGAACCCCCTTGAGAATTTGAAAAAAGCTACAGTGTTTTACTATTATCTACATTGATGACTCAAGCATTCTTTTACAAAAAAATTAAGTAAATGCTTGAGGAGAAGAAAGGCTTTAATTACCAAGTTAAAAAGTTGTAGAAGGTTATCTTTTCCCCCTCCTTCCTCATCTTCATAAATATGACCAATTTTAACAAGCAAGTTATAAGCTCTGTTTCTTGTCTTTTTATTGGCCTGTAGGACAAAATCAATAAAATGTTGCAAAGTTTGTCCATTAGCTGAACAACTTTTCACAAATTAAAAAGGTATTTATTGTCAGAAAAAGTAAAAATCCCTTGAAATACAACCAGCCAGGAGCAATGAAAACAATAAAGTCAGAACCATGTACATAGATTTCTTGAATGTATATTTCATATAGTGAGATGAAGTAATAAAAATAACAAGTCAGACCAACAATACATACATAACATTGTGCCTTGTAAATGACTGAAAGCTCTTAGCAATTACCAAATGTTCCTCAACAACATTTTTGTTCATATTCAATCCAAAGAACATGCTCATAAGTATTAACTAAAATGATCCATGGCCAAAAGATTTGGCTTCCATTTACACCAACTGCCAGATGGAAACACCTCAGTTGATTTTGGTGGTTCAAGTTCAGTATTGAACAGATCAAAAAGCAAACAATTAAAAATCAGGAAAACTAGGAAGAAAAGGAAAACAGGGGAAGAGAAGAATAAGGGTCAAGTTCCACGCATTAAAGAATGTGCATAACCTAGTAATATATATTAACAAACAATCATCAAACAAGAGTTAACAAGATCTCAGAATCATGAGGAACTACAAGGATCATTGACAGAAAGTAACCAAAACTCAGAACCAAGAGACACTATGAGAAAAAATATCACAACATAAGACCTCCTTGTCGCCATTGCCAAAATGAAGTTAACAATACTATCTTGGAATGCCAAAAATGAGGTACTTTGTTAGTCCAAAAATTAACTCCAACTCAAACAAATCATATCAATTTTCATCACCTTCATTGTACAACTCATAAATATTTTAAATGGCCCATGATAACCTATAGGCTGTAGTAAAATAAATGTCAAAACAAACAGCTACAACCAATTAATGAACATTGGTAGCCCAAAAAATGATACTACATTGTCCAGTTTTCTTTATATCTAAATTAATTATCCCTATATATTTAAAAGTCACATCTCATGAACCATCAATTACCAAGATAGACACCACTAAGGGGCTACTTCATGCTTATGACAAGAGCAGATTTTTTGCAAACTCATTGTTGAATAACATAAATGTTGTATTAAATTATATGTTTAATTAAGCAGTACACAGAAATGCTCATGCTCGTATATACCACTTTTAGCAAGCAAAACCACAAATTTACCTCTTTCAAAGCAAGTATTATTTCAGTGATAAAAGAACTGATGATATCCCTCCTTTTATGATCAAACAAATCCTATAAAAAAATAAGACATCATTTTCAGTTCATATTCTGAAAAGAACCAGCTGACAACATCCAGAAGCATCAAACATATATTCAAATCAGCAATTCTAGCTTGCAATAAAACCCATCACAGACCTTTGATATGTAGAAAATCAATGTATACAAGCAATCAAGTCTATGACGTTTAGCTGCAAAGTGGCAAAAAGGTAGTGACGCAATCATCAACTCAAGTAGTTCCTCCAGATTATTTGAAAGGATGTGGCCACGTTCCTAAAAATGTAAGCAGGTTGATATCAGTAAGTAATATAACTGACTTCCCAAGTCCCAGAATTTTCTAATAAACCTGAAAAAATCAAGACATCGTAATACCTTCAGTATAATCGAGAGGATTTTATATGCTTTTTTTTGTAAAATCCCTTCTTCATCCTACAATACATACGAACATATATAACACAAGTTTGAAAAGGATTAATCACAAAAACAATTGGTACAACTATGATGCACCTGGAAAGCAGGCTTAATAGCGCTGAATAACAAATCAATCTCTTTATCACCTAGACCAGGCAGAAGTGAAACTGCCAAGTCCAATAGGAGGGCCCTGCAATCAGATGAAGTGTAAAACATCCGCTTATTGCACAAGCTGATCAAATCAATAGGGAAAATTTAAAGAGCTAAATACTTCATAAACAAAAATCCAAAAAGAACAACATGAATAATAAGAACATGAATACAATAAACACCTTTCATGTGAAAGTGATGCTTCGTTGGAGGATCTATCAGTTAGCATTGTACCAGAACAATTAAGCTGATTCATTTTAACTGCTTCCTTAGTGACCTTCAACAGTTTATGCATGGTAGCCATGAAGACCTTCTTCACTACCTTTTTGTCCGATATCAACGCAAAATCATGGATCATTGCCTTGAAAACAAAAGATAAGCCTGTTATTTCCTTTTCCAATGCAATCAAAGGACAAGCACAATATGATTCACCATTGATAACGATAACTCAAATAGCAGCCAATAGGGCACTCTTTTCACTTCAAAGTTTCAAAGCAAGGTTTATGCTTATTAGTTCCCTCGATCGATGTAGGCAAAAGAAAGTTTGTTCTTACGAATAATCAGGAGGGTCATCTCCTATTTAATAATCTTCTTACAACATCAAGTCACCATAACATTCAGCATCATTAGCATGTGCAGAAACATCCAAATAATAAAAAAAAGAAAAAAGAGATACGGAGAGAGATTGTATCATCATTCTTACTTTTAAGCGCACACACACACACACACACACACATATATATATAAACAGAACTATGCAAAAAAACTTGCAGAAATTTTGGTTCAAAAACATGACATTTCAGAGTTGGCAGATTCAATTATTTACCTGTTAAGGCAAAAATGTAAATTTTATGGACCTGAATCACATTAAACACTTCTTATAAAACAGATAAATACCTGCAGGCAACCACCACTGTCTTTCGAACACGTCAAGAATGTCTCTGATAAAACTGAGAAAAACTCAGGTGCAAAAGATTGTATTGCCTTCAGATTTTCCTCTGATTCACTTTTACTATAATGATCCTCTTCTGTCGTTGAAGGGCTTATTTTATCATCAGGTCCAGTGGACTTATTAGAAATTATGTCATTGTTTTGGCGAATCAAAGTCTACAAAAATAGACAACAATTGAAGTGAAGCAAGAAGGACGAAGTAGTATACTTCTGATTTAAGGAAAAAACAAAGGTGTACCTGTAAGCTGCAACATATTATCCCACGCAAGTCGGGTTCTTCACGGAGTGCATTGCATAACTCTTCCTGAATAACCTTAAAACCACTTGAAGTATCCACAGGATAATTGCAAAATGCAGGCAACAAGGACCATAAGGCATATACAAGACCTTTTGCACTCCTAGCTGAGAAAATCAATCCCTCCTTCTCAAGCTTTTTTCATAATAAAGTTATATTAACATATGTGAAAACTAATGATAATAATAGAAAAAAAGACCACGATGGGGATTTATGTGAGAAGGGAAGACCTACCTTGTAGGACTTCTGCTTTATGTCTTTAGCCAGAACTAATATGTGTTCAGCGAAAAAACTTAAACGAGCACCAGCCACATGTTGCTTTAATATTGGAAGTAGCCAAACATTAGCATCAGAGACATCTGCATCCAAGTTGAGTGGCAGGATGCTGAGAAAATTCTCAGGCCCCATTGTACTAACAGCTGACCCAACACATTCATGAAGCTGCAAGTTGACAAGGAATTGACTAAGAAAAAAACCAGACGAATCACCTTTATCAACTTAGGCCAGATACTTTACTACTAAAATCATGTAGAACAATCATTTCAAACATGAATTGCTGTAAAATATGAAATTAAGCACTGAACTGACAAGGAGGCAACTACTACTAGACTAAGCAGTTAACATTTAGCATAGACTGATTTTTAGCAAGGCTCTGAGATATTAAAAAATCAAATTACATAGATGAAATAATAAAGAAAATGAATACAATCCAAGAATTATATAACTAAAGCACCGATTAACATAAACAAATGGAAGCAAGAAGATTCAATATGTTATAGCTAAAGCATACACAAAATAAAAGATCGCATAGATATTCAATGAGCAGAGTTGAGCTCATAGACATCAATGAGTATGATGATAAGGCCAACATAATCAGTTAAAATAGTTACAATACTTAAAAATGAAAAGTGAAAAGATCCTCAAAAGTGGTTCAAGGTAATTGATAAAAACAATGTCTATAAACATTATGCAACCAAAGAAGCCTCTTCAATTTTTTGTTAGTTAATAAGATAGGCAGAAAAACAGGAATGCTACTTTATGATGGTCAATCAACAGGTCCTAGACAGGATCCTGAGGTGACAAAGAGAAAAATCCCAGCAAACCAACTAGAGTAAACAATCAGACAATTGCACAATTTGGTGCCCACTCAGAGAAGAAAGATACATGCCACCACAAGAATAAGTTCTGGAGTCATAAATGAATGAATGTATTTATCATGAAGGTCAAAAGTCAATCTTCACCACATCTCTATGTGATATTTACAACAAATTAAAGTGCTATGCAGATTAATCAACTATAGGAGGTAATACAAAAGGCATTCTCAATGTGCAAGGCTCCTGCCAAGGCACATTTGAAGAAGGTCAATGCATGCAGCCTTACCTCAAAATATAGAAAGGTTGTTTCTGTGACTCGAATACCAACCTCACAAAAGAGCAGCTTTACAACAACTTATTGTTGTACAAAGGCCCGCCATGTTATAGGAGGTAATATACTCATATATCTAAACATTAGAAACATAATAACTTTTGACTGATACAATAATTTCACAAGGAAATCAGGAAAGAAAAATAATACAAATTGTGATGGTATTGTCGGTTTCACTAGGAAATCCCAATCTAAGGCTTACAAGGCTAGGATGCATGTAAATGTTTCAAGTACCTCAAATATCATATTTTGTTCACAAAATTGGGAACATTTTCCACCACAATGGCATAATCAACAAGCAAGAATAAAGTTAGAATTCACACCATCTTCTAAAGTACATCTTACTCTAACAATAATCATGTCAAGACTCCCAACTGCCAATAGATTTATTAAATTCAATATTCTAGTTCAACCCATATGCCCTTTATGCCAAACCCATCCTGAATCTATTGATTGTCCCTTCTTTTATTGTTCCTTTTATATTAAACTTTGGGATTATTGGCAAGTGAATCTACAATTCTCCTTTGAATACAAATCCACATGGATATTAGTAGACTAGTTAAAAGGTACAACTAGTTGAAAGAAGGTACTAACATAGGGAAGGGAAAAGTTCTGCAGATTGCCATTGCAAATCAACTCCGGTTCATTTGGAAAATGCATAATAATGCTCTATTTATCCTCCTTAGCAAATCTTCCATTAAATGGGCATGCCTCAAACTATGGCTCATACTGGCTACTATGTCAGAACAACACTATCTGAAGGAGAAGTGTTGTGCAATACTCTGCTTAATTTGCAAAAACCATCTCTAGGATGGTATAAACTTAATCTTGATGGATCCTTTATTTTGTAGGAAGGAGGTGCAGGATTCATATTTTGTAATCATATTGAATACTGCTCTCTGCAGCAGATCTTCAATATCTAGGCAACAAATCCGCTTTACAATGCAAGGCTTTGGCTGTCAATATGGGACTTCAATTTTGCAATTGCGAAACGGTTCTACCAACTTCAAATTGAAACTAATTCAGTAACACTAAAGGAAGTTCTAAGATGTATAAACATGCACCATGGCTAATCGACCAAGTACTTGTGGATACTAAGCATCTCCTTTTGCAAATCCCTTCATACTCTCTATTACATTGTTTAAGGGAATGTAATCAAGCAGCACACTGGACTGCTGTTAAAGCAACAATTGATAGATGTTATATTGTATGGGAGGCAGAATGCATTCCTCCTGAATTGACTGTACTACTCCAAAATGAGTTACAAAAGTCATTTGGTAGAATTATGAAGTCTTGATAGATTTCTTTTTGGGAAAACATAAACATGTCAATCTGTGAACAAAATTAAGACTAACAACTCTGCTGATAAAAAAAAATTTGCTTATGACTATATTGCAAATAAACAGAAGTGCACCTGCTTTCTGAAAGAGAAATCCTCATCTGATAAGTTCTGCATATCTGCAAGGCTTTTAACAGCTCCAGCCATTAGATAGTATGAAGATTTTCCTGAAAATTTCCCATCAGGACCATCAGATCACAAACAAGTGTATCAGTAAGAAGTAAGCTCCATCAAGAACAAGTTCAGTTCACAACACGAATTGTAACTGCTTGCACCATCAGAATATTATTATGCAGCTTCCATCTAACATTAGCAAATGGTCCAATGAATGAAATTATTTTTAAGGACAATAATTTAGATTAACAACATCACACTGATGTCAAACTTAAGACATCTTCCCCCAGCTCATAGATAACAATCTATAGCATGCACTATGGATAAATTGTGATATCCTTACACAAGGGAAGTAATGAGCATTGTCGTTTGAACCTCAATGATAGTGATGGTGTCGAACAACAGCTAATGGATAAGAATTTTTCCATAGCTTAACTATATTTTGCAACCATTACTGAGTCATCACATGAACATTCTAATTGGTATTAGAGACCAGGAAGAAAACTATAAGTCTATCCACAACCAGGAGTTGCAATGAAATTCCCAGTCCAGCAGTTCTAATTATATGGGCAACAATAATTTATTATGTAATAATTTTTAGTGCCATGTGCATATACCATACTAAAAAGAAGAACCACAAAACATGAACAAATTAATTGGATATGGTCTGTTAGAGACAGTTCATGTAAAGGCATGTGTGCACTCAACACATACCATAAGATGTCATAGGAAAGGTAGAGCATACGCTTGCCCCATTCATCTGTCCACAATTGGGCATGGACTCAATGCAGCATCATGCCCAACACAACACTCCATCAGCATAACAAGGTCATGGTCAGCAACCCACTCCGTGTTTCATGAGCTCCATGGTTCATCACTCAATGAAGTGATAATCTTAAAGTTGATAAATGGCATGTTTATGTTTTACATCATTCCTCAAAAATAAATGCAAAACAACCGCACAACATAAAATTGATCAACAAAATCAGTGTCAAGTTTTTTGCAAGCTAATACCTAGTTGAATGAATGTTGTTGAAAGAACCTGGAACGACATGTCCCAAACAGCATTGTAGCGATAACCAAGGAAGCCTTCAATGGTTGCGCATATTTTTTTAATGATAGTAGGTCCAGACTGCCTCAGCCCTCCATCTGCAGTTTTTATTTTAACAACACCTTGCTCAATAAGGCTTTCATCAATGCAAGCACATATTAAACCCTTTAGGGCCTCCATAGCAGCAAATATAGCTTCCTCATGCTCACTAGCTAAAATATCTGTTGCACAATAAAATAAAATGATATAAAGATTATATATGTCCATTGGAATACTTATTGCAAATTGACATTAAGAACTTGAAAACTACAAACCTCCAAGAGCATTAAATATGAGAGGAAGTTTCACAACACATATTTCCTTGTTTAGATGATAAACCTTTCTCATACCCAAATGTAACAAGTGTGCTGTTGATGCCATCTGATCTGCTGACTTCTCCTTATCAGATACAGACAATGCTATAAAGGATAACAAATCTTCTAATAACTCAGGTGCAACATCTGCTGTTGAACTGCTGCAAAGAACATGCAGAACCTCCATTATACATCTTGTTACAATCGACTGCCGCAGCTCCAATAGGTTTTTTAAGTACTTCAGTATTGTATTTGTGTATTTCTTTGACATAAGGGGAAGACAACCCTTCATGGCATTTAAAATACATAAGACCTGCATAGCTCCTTTAGACCCCTCAGAAGAAGCTGATTCTGAAGAAGTTCCACCAGCAAGCAACAGAGACCTCTCAAAGATGGCTGTGATACCTTCACTTGCCGACACCAAAACTGTCTTATTTTGGAAACTTCTTAGCACATCACTCAAACATGAGTGACACTCCTTCCTTACCTGAAATACATCCAATTAACTAGTATCCATGTACATTTTGCATGTTTGATACAGTATACTAACAATCCTTCTACAAATATTGACAGTCATTATGCACAATAAATTGATGATAGCTGAATCCAAATGAAGACCAATGCTCAGAAAAAATGTCTGATCCTACTTCCCCTTCCCTCCATCTGGAAGTGTACAACATGTACAGATCATATTAACGTTACACTATTTATTTGATTGATATTGAAGATAGATTACCCAAACACAGAATGAAAATCTAGAAGCACCAGGACATATATCTTTCTTGTTGTGCACATTACCTAAGTTCCTCAAATGTCATTGGTTTATCAGTATAAAGTAAATATGTTATCTGTGAATTGCTTACCTGACTCTCTTGAAAAAGAACATTTATACATTCAGTCAGCAGGTAAAGGTTTTCATAAGCAAGAAAGCAAACAAGCATTAATTAAAAACCATATGATGTGTGTGTAGCCAGTTCAGCATATTGTTATGATCAAAAAACTCAGATAGATATTGTTATGATCAGTTCAGCAAATAAATATGGTCATCTCATGAAAATAAATAAATCAAAAAAAATGAGCATGATTGAATAGACGATTAGAATTAATCAAAAAAATAAATCTTTTTTTCCAAACAGCGTTCACTTACTAGATAATTAAATATACAAAAATTGAACCAAATATAACTTCCGAAGAAAGAAGAATGCTGGGTAAGGGACAGACAGCTTTCAAGCACAGTGTGCAAAAATTTGACTACAATAAGAGGAGAAGAATCGGAGCTCGCTGAGTTACCTTGAGCCGCTGAGCCGTGACAAAGCTTAAAAGAACCGCATAAAGCGGCGACAAAGCCGACCAGTTTGTTTTATCTCCTACTGCAAGCAAATAAGATGCGCACCTCAGCCCTGACTTCATACCACCGGGCGGCAGTGAATTGAATCCTAGGATTCGAACCAAGATCTCGGAGACCTCTGTCCACCTACTCCGGATGACGGGGCGGGAGACCTTGGGGAACGCAACGGCGAGGAAGGAGAGCAGTGAGGCAGCGGCGGGGTCGGAGCCGGAGGCGGGATCACGTGAGAGACGGTCGAGAGAGGAAGCCGTAGCACCGAAGTAGGCAACGGGGGTCAGGGGGATTCCCTGGTCCTTGAGGGCCTGGGCTATGGTACCGACGGCGGCGCACAGATGATGATGGTCCTCGCGTTCGGAGCTCTGGAAGCGAGCCAGGACGCCAGCTGCGATGTCATCTCCATCAATACCTCCACCGCCGGCCTCGTCGTCGACAGCGAAGAAGACGTCGGAATCCATTCGACGAGAAAAGAAACCAAGAAGCCCAACCTCTAGGGTTTCGAGGGGGCGAGACGTTCAACGCGCACATTTATAAATTAAAGATCGCTTCCGATCACGCCGTTCATCGAGTTCCATGCTTTATGATGCACGAATTATTGGATGAACGGTCTGGATGATTGTGAGCCCGGACTTCACAATTATGGACCACATGATTTAATAATGTTTATAAAAGCGAAATAAAATATAAAGTATTTAATTATCCTAATAGGAAGAAAAATAGGAATATATTTATAATTTATAAAATATTAAATTATTTATTTTTGACGAGTTTTGAATTTTTTTAAAAAAATATTATGATATAATTGATAAGGAAATATGACACATGCACAACCCAACAATACATATCCTTTTGACACACTTAGCATCCTCATTCATATTCATTAATTGTGACACATTAATCAAGAATTGTTAATGTCACCATGAGTCATCATGTTGTGCCCAGATCAATTGATGAACCCCTCATATTTCTAACATCATATTTATGATAGTCTCAGACGTCGGATCTAACGATCAAAAAATGAAGTAACAATTATTGAATCAGCTTATTAAATTTTAAATTTTAATGAAGAAATTAATTTTGATGAATTTAAGAAACTATTGCTCTGTCGAGATAAGTGATACAGACTAAGAAACGTAAGCATTGAGTTAAAAAATCATTAAATCAAAAAATTAGATATCGAGCCAAAGATCATACATCATATATCATATTGAATGATTGAACATAATATCCAAGATCTAGATAGTGTTAAAGAAAAATAAATTAACATATCAAAAATAAATAATGTGTTGAAAGATTTGACAATATGCATAATTTTGAATGGCATTCCAAAAGAGCAGTTGCTGTGTTAAAGTCTTCAAGTTAAATTGGGTCAAATTGAACTATCATTAAGGATGGAATAAACCTTACTTATCATATAACTTATGACAGATATTGGGCTTGAAATTGTCAAACTAGAGTCTTTACTATGCTAAACACATGGCTTAACGAGCAATGGTATCACTTGATTCAATCGATAGCATCATTGATGCTTTGTCAATAATATTGATGGCAGTAACTGATTGTATTGCTTAGGATGATAATAATACCACCTGGGTCATGATTTTAGTTGTGTTAGAAGTTGCAATGGTAATACCTCCAATGCTATAAAATGACAATAATTTTACTGTTTTGACTCCTTTTGAGGCATTTGGGCCTATAAATATCTTATTTAGATTTAGCCTTATTTAGATTTAGCTAATGGTGTTAAAAAGTATTGTTAGTTTTGTTTGAGTTTGTTTCACCTTCTTAGTTCAATTATAAAATTATAAAAGGTGAGAGTATAAGATTAAGTATAAAGTTTCTCTTTTAAGTCGTGAAAGAATAATATTATAAAAGAATAGTCAATCTTTACACATTAGATAAAAAATTATTATAATTTTTTATGACCTCGAGGATAAAGGAATCGAGTTTTGACACAGATCGAGAAGACTGAACCACTATAAATCATGTGTGTCTCTATTTCTAATTTATAATTATTTAATATTATATCCAATACTTGCTTCCTTTTATTAAAATTTAAAAGTTGAGTAAATTTCCATAAGCACTAATTCACCCCTTGAGAGGTCTTGTAGATTAAGGTTAGCTCATAAAAATTGGACCTTCCACATCACTAGGATCCCTCTCGGTTGGCCCAAGGAAGGCTCAAAGACACCCTTTGTAGTGCTTAAATCTCACATATATTAAATTACAACTAACATATTGCATAAAGCTCAAAGACACCCTTTGTAGTGCTTAAATCTCACACATATTAAATTACAACTAACATATTGCATAAAATATATATATATACATAAACATCACAAATTATATCACTAATATATATATATATATATATATATATGTATATATATATGTATATATATATATATGTACATATATATATACATATATATATATATATAACCCTCAATTAGTGATATAATTTGTGATGTTTATGTTTACGTTAATGTTATAACTCATTAATAAGCATTAATGTTATAACTAACATATGTATATGTCACAACTAATACGTATAAGCATTAATGTTTATGCTAAGTATAATGCAATAAGCTAAAGTATGTTAGCCGACTTGAATATGATGTTAAGTTATTATAATAAATATACATATAGTAAATAAAAGTGACATTTGAATTTTAATTAGTTTTAAGTGAATCTCAAAGCTTGAATGAGTTTGATCATGATTAATATAAGGAAATTTGAGTTTTAAATAATATATATGTGGATGATCATAAGTTAATTAGATATGGATGGAGTAATAAAAAATTAAATATAAATACAAATCAAAGAAGAGTGTTATACTAAATGTTGAAATACATAAGTGAGATTGATAAATGAGTTTGGACTAAAAAATATCATCTTTGTCAAATCAAATTAAACTTAATTGGAGTTACTATAATATTAGAATTATATTAGAAAAAGAAGAAAAAAAGGAAAAAGGAAAACTTGAAATGAGGCATAATGAGATTGAACCATAAACCTCAAGGTAATATTTTAAGCACCTTTTATCTTAATTTGGTCTCGTCCTCTTTGCTAACCTAATAACCCACAACTATTTTACTTTTTCTTTAGTCATTCTCGTACTTTTTCTTATGAAGGTTAGAAAACCTAGCTCTAAGAAAGATTGTGGTAAGAAAAACCCAATTCTTCTTACGTTATACCTAGGATTTCAGATTCATAAATTATAAACTGATTTTTTCAGTTGCTTTTGACTAATTTAAACTTTAAATTTATCTATGATTTTTTGATATATTTTGTATAAATCTATTATGATCTTAAAGCTTTAGATATGACTTTATTCAGAGATTAGTATATAAAGTTATTATTGTTCCAAGCAAAATTTCTTTGTAGAATTATGCGATAGTTTAATTAATACTAACTAATTCATTTGTTTATAAAGTAAGCTATTAAAAAATTGATAATCAAATTTTGATAAATTTTTAAGTTAGTATAGTCTATTTTATAGGGGATTTTATTAAGTTTTTCTATGAATTATTGCTATGAATTTTTATACATTAACTATTTAAGGCAAGACGTAGTGTTTTTAATTAAGGTATCTCATGACCCTATGCTCCCAATTTGATAAGTGTATTATTTCTTAGAACATTCGATCATTAAGGAACATAGTCTTTCATTGATATCTTCATTTTTTAGTTTAAGCAAGTACAAGTTTAATTTACTATAAAATAATGATCGTATAAATTATCGTATATATAATATATTTTAGAAAACATGTTTTGAATGATATAATCATCATGAGATAAATATGAATATATATATTTTATAAGCATAAAAATATATAAATTATAATGAAAATATATTGTATGCATGTATATAAGATGACGTGCAGGAGTGCACGTGTTTTCTATGACATACAGTGCGGGAGTGTATGGACATATTATGATTTACAATGCATGTATATTCTATAATATATGATGTCGGAGTGCACGTATGTATTATGATGTGTGGTGTGGAAGTGCATGTATATGTTATGATATGGGACATAGAAGTCCATGAATTTGTTATGTTTTCTTCATATGCACATAAGTATTTTGAATTATTTTGACATAGAATTTGCTAGTTATAAGTGTCTTACAAGCCAATCATGTTAGTGATGGCATGTGTGATACGCTGCAGAATCTTTTTTGGTTAATATTAATAATGGTATTTTCTCACTTTATGTTATGTAATGAATATATATTATGATGTCCTTGAATCTGTGCAATGAGATTTGGATCATGATGAGATCGTGATAATGAGACCAATTCATCTTTAAACACAAATCATAAATATTTCAAGTCATAGGTTACTCGAGAAGAACATTGAGATAATCGGACAAATTGGTATTGTCACGCCCCCCAAATTATCATATTCAAGAAGTGTGAACCTGTCTTACATCGATAATATTAAAATTTATCAATAATCCAAAATCCAAGATCCAAACTAACAATTGAGGATACTAAATACATTCAAACATTTAACGATCCATGAAACTTGTGTAATTTATAATCATGCACTATATCACTCGATGAATCGTAAAATCTGAAGCCAACTCGCTAAAACAATAATCACATCATAAATCCACAAGTGTGGGATTTTATATAATCACAAAACCAATATTTACTACATGTTCGTATCATTACACAAATTAAACTTAATATTCCAAAATCCTAAATATGAGAAGTTCTTTAAACTTTTACAAAACACATAAATTCAGATTTACCATCAACATTTCATTAGACACCAAGTGTACTTATACAATAAAACATATTATGCTAGTCATGGGTGCCTTACAAGCCAATCACGTCAGTGAAGACACGTGTGACATGATACACATTCTTTTTGCTTATTATATTTTTAACATTTTTATCACTTTATATTGCTTGTTGCATATATGCATATATATTGTGATGTCTGTGGATTTGTACAATAGGAATTGAATCATGATGAGATCATGATATTAAGACTGATTCGTCTTTAAACACAAACCCTAAATAATCTTGGTCATATGTTACTCGAGAGGGATATCGAGATAACCGGACAGACTATTGTGTTGTATACCTGTCTAGATGATGGAGGTAGCTGGTCTCATAGCTACTCGTGTGGGGACAATAAGGATACAATGCAAGTGCTCATTGGAGAATGAGTTCACTAATTGATATGCTCATGGAATACTAGATGGTTGATGATGCCTTATTATCAAATAATGATTCCGTAGTCCCAGTAGTGTATCTGGTCCTTAGACTTGAGATACCAAGGATGTCCTGTATGAGTACTCCACTCTTTGATATCAGACTTATAGGTTTGAAAGTTCCAAATCTAGTACAACCGGTTATTGGGAGTAGCAGCCAACCTTACGAGGGCTATTGAGTGTCGATAAAGGATCATCCGCTCTCGATATCATTAGAGGAATATCATAGGTGTTCTTGTTCAAACAAATCATTAGCCAAGGTCATTCAGATTGATTAAGAAAGAGTTCTTCGAGAGAATCTGATTAGAGCGAGACTCGAGGAGAAACCGTATGGGCCTGACAACACCATGCCCAGTATATGGTCTTTGGGATATTAGATGGATGAGGGACTATAGGTACATGATAATTGAGGACAGATAGGTCCAAAGGATTGGATTCCCCTATATCGTTTGGGGACTACGGCGTAGTGGCATAGTACATCCATAGTTGATGAGTCGAGTGAATTATTATGGAGATAATAATTCACTGAGCCAGAATGAGTTCTGATAAGTATAACTCATGACCAGCTCGATATTGGGCCTAGAGGGTCACACACATATGGTAGGTATTGCAATGAGTAGAGGTTCAAATATAAGATATCCGTTGGAGCCCCTATCTTATTGGATATCTAATAAGCTATGAATTATTGGATCCAATGGATGAAATCCAATAAGAGCTAATAAAAGATTATTAGGTAGAGACCCACTAATCTAAGAGGCTTGGGTAATTGGATGAATATCCAATACCCAATAGGGCATGATCCATTAGGGTTAATTAGGGGCCTCTATAAATAGGAGGGAACTAAAGACTCATAGGTTGGGGCTTTTGAGTTGCCACCTCCTATTCTCCTCTCTCTTTCTCCTCCTCAGATAGTAGGCATGGAGATTTGAGGAGCGTCGTTGCAGTCGTATTGTGTGGATTCAGGGATATACGATCTCTATAGGGATTCAGGGATTTACGATCTATAGGGATTCAGCGATATACGATCTCCCTAGGTAACACAACTATCTTTCTCACACGTGGTTTTCTATGTCACAAGTTTTGCGCACCAATCTATGCATGACGACGAACACGTATTAGGAAATTTACGGTTTTTATTTTATGTTCTTCCGCTGCATATGTGATGTTGCCCCTAGATTTTTTTATATATCAACCACTAAAGATTTGTCCCAAAATCTTTTAGCTTTCCACTACCTCAATCCAATTTAAACATTTTAGCAAGTGACAAGCTATCCTGAAAAATTTATGTAGCAATGAAGTGAGCATATAAAGCTCAACAAGCGACTAACATATCATAGCAAAACGAATAATTTCAAACAAACAAGGTATCAAAATACAAGACAAGGATACAAGAGTTCATAGATAGCCACTTATTAAATACAAAATTATAATATCATTTCATTCGAAGTATGTTTTGTTTCTAACAAGGGAGTAAAGATTAATTGGAGTATATCATTAGCATAAAAACATTTAGGCACGTAACAAATGACATAAGAAGCATTTGGGTGCATATCAAATAAGAATGTTTAGGAACATATCAATGACATATGAAATATTTAATTGGAGCATATTAATAACATAAGAAGCATTTCAAGGCATATCAATAACGTATGAAATGCTTCGGAGCATATCAATGATAAATGAAACATTTTGAAGCATATCAATAGCATATAAAATGTTTCAAAGTATATCAATAGCAAATGAAATATTTTAGAGCATATCAAGGTTGTATAAAATGTTTCGGAGCATATCAATGGCATATAAAATATTTTGGAACATATTAAAGAACAAATATGAAACAAAAGCTCAAATATCGTATTTGATGTTGTATTCATTTCATTCTTATCCAAAGTGCACATAAAAATGCATAACCAAAGCTTTGGATATCGTATCAAATATATAGATGGTAAAGTGAGATCCCCAACATAATCTCTCATGTTTGGGAGCATATACATCCACATCTGGATGAAGCCAAAGGGGGCCGGTAGAGCATCGCGGGCTTTAAGCGTACACCCTTTATTATTTCTAGCAAAGGTCCAAATAATCCCTTTACCATTTCTAACAAAGGTCCAAATACTCCCACAAATACCAGAGTATATAAAGGGCATCGTAAATAATAAGATTGACACATATCGGAAGCATATGCAAAACAACGAAACATACATGTGCCTATACGAAACAAGGCAATGCAACCATATATTTTACATAATAGATTCATGAATGCAAATAATTTAAGGGTGAGCATTATAAGAATTCAAAGCAATAATATAAAGCTCAATTGAAGAATGAATTTGAGCTAAAATCAATTTCCAAATTGATGAAACATGAATAGGAAAAAAAAGGACAAATCTCAATTCTGGCATAATTTGAGAGGCATATTTTATAGATTATTTAAATACTCAATTATACTATAATTTACTCAGTATCATTTGAAAGATATATCAATCTAGTTTTAGAGAAATTAAATTTTGCTTGAATTAGAGTATTTGACAGAGGGTTACAAATAATTTAGTGACAACGGGTCAGAAACTATTATCTTTATTTTATGGAATCCATAGGGTCGATTAAAATAGATATTTTAGTTGGCATTTATGCTCTAAATCTTTCAAATCATTATTTATAGAAAGATTTATGATTAGTTTCTAATAAATTATGTTTTATATAAATCAGAGTTTTCTGTTGAATCTCGGATTTTGATGATAAAATCAATTGATGGGTTAATTGATCTAATCCATATTATTGAGTTAAGTGTGCAGGATTAACTACGATTAACAGAAAATACAAAGAAAGAATACCGGAGTCAAGTTCGATGGACGTTTGAAAGTCCGAAGAATCATCGGAGATGCTGCCGGAACCAACCGAGAAGAAATCGGGAACCTGTCGGAAGTTCGCCGAAGAAATCGTCGGAGGTTCACGGAGATCACCGAGAAGGCTAGGCTACT
>LVTN01000875.1:62914-96683 GCA_001649415.1 Musa itinerans | reverse complement strand
CAGTATCGGGAACCAACGAGAATTCAAATTTTGGAGCCCAAATTTGAATCCTCTTGAGGCCTATAAATACCCCTCAAATCTCAGTTGAGATTACAACTTTTTGAGAAGCAATTGATTGAGAGAAAGGTCTTAGAAAAGTTTTAGCAAGTCTTGTTTTCAATTTGCTAGTGTTCACTTCCTTCTTTCTTGCTGAAAATTTGTAAGAGAGTGAACCTCTTGTAAAAAATTGTAAGAGGGGTATTTGCCCTTCCCTTTCTTGAGATTTGCTAGTGGAAGGTGGGATCCTCATCGAAGAGGGGCTTCGCAAGTGGATGTAGGTCATTTGACCGAACCACTTTAAAATCGGCGTAATCTCTGGTTTGCATTTCATTATTGTCATTTACATTACTGCAAACTTTCTTACGTGCTTTATTTCCTCATTATCTTTGCTGCACAACTATACGAATACGCTTTTAAGTTAAGTACTTCCGGGTTCAATATTTACTGCACGAAAGATTTGTCAAAACCGACGTTTTAATCCGTTGCACTAATTCACCCCCCCTCTTAGTGTCGTTTCGATCCTAACATTTTCAACAGAGTTATAAGCAGTTTAGTATCTAAAGGTCAGAAACTATGGATCCTATTTTGTAGAATATATAGGGTTAATTGAAATAGACGTTTAGATAGGCATTTAAAATCTAAATCTTTCAATATAGGCATCAAAAGAAAGATCTAAGAGTCTACTTTCAAATGAATTAGGTTTTTCTAAATTCGACTTTGGTACTAAAAGTTATGTCTGAAATTATGCTTAGAGGTTAGTTTATTAAAAAATTTTAGATTCATGGTTTTGTACCTAAACGAGAGAAATATCTAGTTCTAAACTAAAATCTTTCAAATTATTTAGAATTAAAATGAAAAAAGAGTTAATATTACTATAGGATAGTGTTAGAACACTTACCTTTGAGAATGTTGACGCCAAATGAGAAGATTTGAGCAAAAAACCAAAAGCCCCAAATTTCTCTTTTTTTTTTGTCTTCTTCTTTCTCTCTTCCTCTCTTCCTCTCTTCTCCAATGCAAGCTACCTTCTCAGGTTCCTTAGGAATGAAGGCAGAGAGGCTTTGGCAGTGGGATTTGTTATTTTATATATTTTATAGTTTAGTCCTTGTATTATTTATATTTATGATTAGGTCCTCATGGTTTACAAATAGGTCCTCAAACTTTTTTTCAAGCAGATCCCTATATTTTATAAATAGGTTCTCAAATTTATATTGAGGCTCTTTTATAAAATTCAAAATGGATACTTATATTACAATTAAAAACTAATACAAAAGTTTAGAAACGAGGATGTTACACTCTCCCCCCCTTAAAAAAAGAATTTAGTCCTCTAAATTTATCATACCTCTATCGATGATGATAAACTTTCTTCATTTCCTCCTCTAGCTCCCAAGTTGTTTTCTCTCCAGAATGATGCCTCCAGATCACTTTAACTAGAGGGATGACCCGATTCCTTATGATCTTTTCCTTCTTATCAACAATCTGATTGGGATCTTCCATATAAGACAAGTCTTTATCGATCAAAATTGGCTCATACGTAATGATATAAGAGGGATCATATATATACTTTCTATCATTGAAACATGAAATATATCATGGATATGACACAATGATGGTGGCAAGGCAATCCTGTAAGTGATAGAACCAACCCTCTCAAGAATCTCGAAAGGTCCAATAAATCTTAGGTTTAACTTTTCTTTCTTCCCAAATCTTACATTACCTTTGGAAGGAGAGACCTTCAAGAATACAAAATCTCTGACTTAAAACTTAATATCCCATCTTCTATTGTCAGCATAACTCTTTTGACGACTCTAAGCAATCTTTAACCTTTTCCTTATAACTTAAATTTTCTTAGTAGTCTCTTGTACTTTATCTGGCGCTAACAACTTTCTATCACCAACTTTTCTAATATATAGGCGTTATGCACTTTCTCCCATATAAAGCTTCATAAGAAACCATCTGAATACTTGAATGATAACTATTATTATAAGTGAGCTCAATAAGAAAAATATCATTATCTTATTCACCTTTTCAATCCATAACATTGGCTCTAAGCAAATTCTCAAGCGTTTGAATTGTTCTTTCTGACTAACCATCGGTTTGAGGGTGGTAAGCAGTGCTAAACATGACTTTAGTGCCCATAGATTCTTGTAATCTTCTCCATAATCTAGATAGAAATATGGAGTCTCTGTCAAAGATGATCTCCTTTAGAACACCGTGAATTTTTACTATTTTATTGATATATAAATTTACAGGCCTATCAAGAGAATAAGTCATATTGATCGATAGAAAATGTGCAGATTTGATTAACCTATCAATGAGAACTCAAATAGCATCATGCTGTCTAGAGGTTCTGGGTAGTCCTGAAACAAAGTTCATGGTAATACATTCTCATTTCCATTCAGGAACATCTAAAGGTTGTAACAAACCTCTAGGCCTCTAGTGTTCTACTTTGATTTGCTAACAAGTCAAACATCTTGAAACATACATTACAATTTCCTTCTTTATGCCTTCCCACCAATAATGATTTTGGAGATCTCTATACATCTTAGTGCTATCAGGATGCATGGTGTACTTTGAATTATGACATTCCTTCTGGATTTAGTTCTTGATATCTAGGTCATTTGGAACATATACTTTATCTCCAAATCTTAATAGGCTATCCTCTGAAACTTGAAAATTTGACTTTAATCCCTTTTTTACTTCATTTCTCAAGTAGATTAGACGTGGATCTCATAGTTGTCCTTTTTTAATTTATTGAATAAAATTGGATTGCACCTGGATGGAAGCCATCAATATTATTGAGTCTTGCCCTTTCCTCATAACATTCAAATCATAATTTTCTTCTAATAACTTCCATTGCTTCACAACTAGACTAGCCATAAAACTTATAGATTTTCTACTAACTGCATCAGCTACAATATTAGCTTTACCCGGGTGATAACGAATGGTATAATCATAATCTTTTAGTAGTTCTATCCATCTTCGTTGCCTTATGTTTCACTTTTTTTGAGTAAAAAATATACTTTAAACTCCTATGATTAGTAAAGATTTCAAATGTCCACCAATACAAGTAATGCTTCCAAATCTCTAGAGCAAAAGCAATTGCTGCCAATTCCAAATCATGAGTTGGATAATCCAGTTCATAACTTTTTAGTTGTGTAGAAGCATAAGCAATCACTTTCCCTTCTTGCATCAAAACACATCTAAGGCCCTTTCTTGAAGCATCAGCATAAACTACAAATCCCTTGTTACCACTTTCACAATCTT
Organism: Musa itinerans; assembly: GCA_001649415.1. Classification (NCBI taxonomy): domain Eukaryota; kingdom Viridiplantae; phylum Streptophyta; class Magnoliopsida; order Zingiberales; family Musaceae; genus Musa; species Musa itinerans. Next base: position 93,380 of record LVTN01000875.1, on the reverse strand, counting down.
TTGAGTTAGTTTGGTAAGAGGTTGAGCAATTCGAGAGAATCCCTTCACAAATCTCTTATAATAACCTATCATGCCCAAGAAGCTTCTAATTTCTCTCACATTTGTTGGTACTTCCCACTTAACTACAACTTTCACTTTCTTTGGATCAACAAATATGCCCTTCCCTGAAATCACATGGCCTAAAAAAGTAACTTCATTCAACCAAAATTCATATTTGCTGAACTTTGCATACAACTTCTTTTCTCTTAGTATGGACAATACATTTTTCAAGTGTTCCTCATGCTCCTAATTACTCCTTGAATACACTAATATGTCATTAATGAATATAATTATATAATCATCTAAGAATGGCTAAAATATCCTATTCATCAGTTCCATAAAAGCTACAAGGATATTAGTTAGCCCAAAAGGCATTACTAAGAATTCATAATAACAATATCGAGTTCTAAAAGGTGTTTTTGAGATATCATCATTCTTGATCTTCAATTGATAGTAACCTGACCTTAGATCAATCTTGGAGAATGCTTGTGCACCCTGCAATTGATCAAACAAGTCATCAATTCTAGGTAGGGGATACTTATTTTTGATGGTCACATGATTCAACTATCTATAATCAATACAAAGCCTCAATGTTCCATCCTTTTTAACTAGTAGCACCGGAGCACCCCATGGTGAAATGTTGGGTCGAATGAAACCCTTATCTAATAGTTCTTGTAGTTACTTTTTTAATTTCTCTAGCTTGAGTGGTGCTATTCTGTAGGGAGGTTTAGATATTGGGATTGTCTTGGAGACCAAATCAATAGCAAATTTACCCTCTCTATATGGAGGTAAACCAAGCAAGTCATCTGGAAATGCATCAAGGAACTCTTTGACCACCGAAATTTTATTTAGGTGAGTTTCTTGATCTAAATGCTCCTTTACGCACACAATATAACAAAAACAACCCTTCTGCATAAGATGATGAGCTTAAAGTGCTGATATCAAGTAAGGAGGCAAATCATGCCTAATACCCTCAAAGTAAAATATATGCTGATCTAGTATATATAAAGTAATTATTTTTGTATAGCAATCAATACTAGCATGATAGGAAGATAGCCAATCCATGCCAAATATAATATCAAAACCCTAGATCTCTAGAAGAATCAAATTAGTAAGGAGTTCGTGTTCTCCGATATAAATAAAATAGGATGGATAAATCAAGTTTGTAGTTAAAGAATCCCCAACAGTAGTAGTTACATATAACATATAATCCAGTGGGCTAGGTTGAATGCCCAAGTAATAAGCAAAATATTATGAAACAAAAGATAGATTGGAACCAGGATCAAACAAAACATTTGCATTTCTATTAGAAATATGAAGAATACGTTCAACCACTAATTTAGAAGCACCGAAATTTTGTTCGGTGATAGCAAATACTCTAGCATGGGCTATTGATTTAGGAGGCAGTGGTTCTTTCTTATTCAATGGGCAATCTCTGATTTTATTATCTAACTTCCCGCATGCAAAATAGGCTCTAGTTACCCAAACACACTGACTCGTTCTATGATTTAACCCGCATCTTACACATGATTTAGTCCTCTACGATGGCTTTTCTTTCTCAAATCTAGATGCCTTTATCATCTTTTTGCTACTTTCTAGTTTATTTCCTCTTTTACTTTTGCTAGTAAACTTGTCTTTATCATTCTTGCTTCTTATTCCTATATCTCCTCTAAGTCTTTTTTTATTATCAAAGCTCTTTCTACTACATCAGTATATACTTGGAGTTTTAAGGCTGATATTCGCCTTCTTATTGCTGGCCTCAGTTCCCTTTCAAACTTCTTTGCTTTTCTAGATTTATCATCAGTTATATGCGTGGCAAATTTAGAGAGCTCAGTGAATTTAGATTCATATTTTGCTACCGTCAAGTTTCCCTAGATGAGATTTAAGAACTCCAATTCTTTCTGCTCTCTAATACTATCATGCCTCCCCCGAAATTTTTAATCAACAATAATTCATTCCAGGATCCAAATACACATTTGAGGATACTGAGAAAACATTCAAGTCATTCATATTCATAATTCCATAATTCATAAAACCTATGCAGTTAAAATTCATATACTACATCACTAAATGATTCGTAAAATTTGAAACCAACTCACCAAGATAATAACCACATCATAAATCCTTAGTTGTGGGAATCTATATAATCACAAAAACCATGTTTACCACATGTTCATATCATTATACAAATTTACTTAACACTCCAAAATCCTAAACATGAGAGGTTCTTTAAACTTTTACAAAACTCATAAGTTCATATTTACCATCAACATTCCATTAGATACCAAGTATACTTATTATAACAAAAACATATCATCCAATAAAGGTTTGCCCAAAGTCTTCTAGCTTTTCATTGCCTTAGCCCAATTTAAACATTTTAGCAAGCGACAAGCTATCCTGAAAAAATTATTAGCAACGAAATGAGTACATAGAGCTCAACAAGCGACTAACAATCAATGTTAAATGAATCATTTCGGAGCATATAAATGATGGGTGAAATATTTCAGAACATATCAATGTTAGATGAAACATTACGGAACATATCAATGGCGTATGAAATGTTTTAGAATATATCAATGGCATAAGAAATATTTCAAATCATATCAAAGGCATATGTAGCATTTTGGAGTATATCAATGGCGGATGAATCATTTCGGAACATATCAATGGTGGATGAAATGCTTCAGAACATATCAATGGTATATGAAGTATTTCAGAGCATATCAAGGATGTAGGAAATGTTTCGGAGTATATCAATAACAAATGAAACATTTCGGAATATATCAAAGGACAAATATGAAATAGAAGCTCAAACGTTGTATATAACGTTGTAAAAGCACAAATAGAAGCATAAAACCAAAGCTTTGATATCATATCAAGCAAATAGAAGGTGAAGTGAGATCCCAAATATAGTCCATCCATTTCTGAATGACCACCAAACATAATCTAGAGGATCGCGGACTCTAAGCACATACTCTTTACCATTTATGGCAAAGGTTCAGATAATTCCTTTTCCATTTCTAGTAAAGGTTCAAATAATCCCTTTACAATTTTTGGCAAAGGTCCATATAATCCCTTTACTATTTTTAGCAAAGGTCATAATCCCATAAATACTAGAGTACAAAAGGGCATTATGAACAATAAAGTTGGGACATATCGGAAACACAAACGGAACAACGGAATGTATGTGCCTATACGAAACATTATGATACAAACATGAAGTTTACATAACAGATCAAGGTATGCAAATACTCATAGGACAAGAGTATATATGAATTCAAAGTAATAATGTAAAGCTCAACTGAAGTAAGGATTTTAGCTAAACTCAATTTCCAAAGAGACGAAACAAGAATAGGCAAAATTGATCAAAGCTTGATTCTGACAGAATTTGAGAGGCATATTTCATGAATCGTTTAGATAATCAATTATACTCCAATTTGCATAGAATAGGGATCCTTCGAAAGATGTATAAATCTAGTTTTTGATAACTCAAGTTTTGTATGAATTGGAGTTTCCAGTAAGAAGTTATAAATAATTTAGTAACCAAAGGTTAGAGAACATTATCTCTATTTTACAGAATTCATATAGTTGATTTGAATAGATGATTCAATAGGTAATTGTTCTCCAAATTTAAATTAGATATAAACAAAAAGCTTTATGAATCTAGTTTCTAATCAATTATGTTTCACATAAATCAGAGTTTTTAATAGAGAGTTATAAGCAAGAGAGCCCTAAAAGGTCAAAACTGACAGTCTCTGTTTTACAGATTTTATAGGGTCAATTGAAATAATAGTTTCGGTAGGTAAATAGACTCCAAATTTATCAATCTTATATCAAAAGAGTTATAAGTCTATTTTCAAATGCATTTGGTTTTTCTAAAATCAAGAATCTTTGAAGAATTTTATGGCTAGAACAATACGGAAAGGTCATATCTCAAAAATTTTCAGATTCACAGTTTTATTCCCAAACGATAGAATAATTAAGTATGAAGCCAAAATCTTCTAAAGTTTTTAGAATTAAGATGAAATCAGATATCAAGATTATGTAGGAAGGAGTTAGAACACTTGCCTTAAACAAATTTGAGTCCCAAAAGTATGGAATTGATGTTAAACCTCTAGCCAAAGCAAAGCTTTTTCTTCTTCTTCTTCAATTCCCTTCTCATCTCAAACCAACGTTGGTTGTAGCTTTTTAAGTTTTCATCCTTTTATTTCTCCTCTAATGCATTAGATTTAGGTAATATAAGGATTACAAGGTGGCAAGCATGCATGAAAGGGGCTTAGGTGTCATTCGTAGAATAAACTTAGGTGGCACCATTAGGTTAGCTAGTGACACATGTCCACCATTTTTTTTTCTTTAACTTAAATCTGAATCTTTCATAAATCATATCAAATTTCTAATATTTACTCTTAAGTCCTTACATTATAAATAAGCCCTTACAAAATTTTTAAAAATGAGAAATATTACACTCTCCCCTCCTTGAAAGAAAAATTTAGTCCTCTAAATTTGTCATATCTCCTTCAATGAAAAGATAAGATCAAAATTGCACCTAGATAGAGGCCATCAACATCATTGGTCCTTGCCCTTTCCTCATAACATTCAAATCAAAATTTTCTTCTAATAACTTCCATTGTTCTGCTACCATTGGATCAGGCTCACCACTAAAACTGTGAGGACTAAGCTCCTTAAATTATCTCATTCATAGTCCATTCTAATTTGATGTCCTCAATCAACATTTTCATCTTACTCAATTACTCAAAGAAGATGAAGCGAGAGGACCAGATGTTCTCGACATCATAGATTCCTGAAAGACATCAAAAGAATTTTTCATCAATCACTATAGTTTACTAGACCTCAATATATTTTACATATCAAACATATCAAATATCTCAATGATCCTCAAATCATGCGCTGATACCATCTCTGTCACGCCCCCTGAATTTAGATCAATAATATATTCCATTAGATACCAAGTATATTTATTATAACAAAAACATATCGTCCAATAAAGGTTTCCACTCACCAAGACAAGAACCACATCATAAATCCTTAGTTGCGCCGAAGGATCGGATGAAGTGCCGGAAGAACCAATGACATGCCGGACAACATAGGATTCGCTTATAATCGATTATGTCTAGATCGAGTTAATTTAGAGTCTAATTAAGTTAGTTTAAAATGTAATTAAGCTAACTCAATTAGGGACCAACTAGGCTCGAAATGAGGTTGTTTTGGGCTAAGAGAAAGGCCCATTCAGTGACCCAAGTTTAGGCTGTATTGGGTCAAGTGCAAGGCCCAAACAGTGACCAAACAGGTAATACAGTCTCCAAGACTGTGTCAGGTGGTGGTACCACCTAGTGTCAGGGTGTCAAGCGATGGTACTGCCCAGTGTCAATGTCAGCGTTAGACTGGCAAGCGATGGTACCGCCCAGCACAAGCAGTGGTACCGCCCGTACTCGAGAGACCCGGGATGAGACATTTTTAGGCTCCAAGTTTGAATCCACTTGAGGCCTATAAATACCCCTCTTATCCCTGGTTAAACAACACACAACTAAGAGCAAAAAAGGAAAGAAAACGCTATTGTAATTGTGTGTGAACTCTTCTCAAAACTTAAGTGTTAGTTTTGTTTAAGAGAGGAGTGAAGGGGGTTGTAAAGGTTCTCTCCTGAACCTGTTAAAAGGAGAATCGAGTTGTAAAGGTGGTTGATCTTCGCCCATTAAAGAAAAATCGATAGTGGATGTTGGTGGCCTCGACGGAGGAGGAATCGAGAGTGGATATAGGTCATGATGACCGAACCACTATAAAACCTGGTTTGCATTTATATTATTGTCATTTACATACTACAAACTGCTTTACTTACTTATTCACTATGCTTCCGTACGCTTCCAAGTTAATATCTTCCGAGATCGGTTTTCAATGTATGAAAGTTTCTCAAATCGATGTGATTTTATCCGCTGCACTAATTCACCCCCCTCTTAGTGTCGACTCATTCCTAACTGGATCAATTAGGGATAAGTTAACAGGGTACCTCTATAAATAGGAGAAAACCAATGGTTCATAGGCTAGAGTTTCTTTGGGTTGTTACCTCCCATTCTCCTCTCCCCCTCTCCTCCTCAGATAGCAGGCCTGGAAACTTGAGGAGCATCATCATAGCCCTGCTGTGTGGATCACTACTAGAGAGGAGGACACTTGCCCTCCTTCACCCTCTCCTAAAGATATGTAGGAATTCAAGGATATACGATCTCCCTAGGTAACACAATCTTTAATATACATAATTTTTTATTTTATAGATTTTATGCACCAATCTTCAAATGATAACGAACACATCGATGGGAAATTTGATTCAAACACCCCTCTTAACCAGGGATGAGAGGGGTATTTATAGGCCTCAAGTTGATTCAAACTTGGAGCCTAAAAACATCTCATCCCGGGTTTCCTAGGTACGAGCGGTACCACCGCCTGTGCTGGGTGGTACCACCACTAGTGTCAGTCTGACACTAACACTACACTGGGTGGTACTATCGCCCAGTCTGAGCGGTACCACTGCCTGACAGAGATCGAAGATCGAGCTCTAGCGATACCACCACTTGACAAGGGCGATACCATCGCCCAGAATTCCTAGGGTGTTGTTTCCCAAGCGGTGCCACCGCCGGCCAAGCTTTTAACATCCTGGTTGGGCCTTGAATCCGGCCAAAACCAGCCAACTTCGGGCCCAATTGGCCCCTAACAGAGTTGATGTGATTACCTCCCAAATTACACTCCTAAATTACACTCCAATCGGCATGTTGTCTTCTCACAACATCCAATATTCTTGGTGTAATGTCCTATCTTCTTGGCTCGATATCGGAATTCACGGCCCGAAGCCTTCTACCGATACGTCGACCGTTCCTTCAGCCCGACATCCAATCTTCTGACATGTTTGCTCTGGCCCAACGTCCGATTCCTCCTACTTTAATCAATTTACCTTTTCTGATCGACGTTAGCCCTGCATTACTCAAAACACTCATTAGATCACAAACACTCTCAATTGGTTTCATCATCAAAATATGAGATTCAACAATCTCTCCCTTTTTGATGATGACAACCAATTGATGATGGAGTTAACCTTAACTCCCCCTATCAATATGCTATATTGATAGAACCTTGAATTCAAGCTGAATTCAAGTCAAAGAAAATTTCATTATGAATATTTGCAACACGTCATCATAAAATCATGCATAACATCATCATACTTCTCCCCCTTTGTCATCAACAAAAAGGAGAAGTGCAATTATTACTAAATCAAATCATTGCATTATAAATCTTAAGTTTTATCATCATACAAGCTAGCAATAATTTTGAGTTTTGCAAGTTTGTAAATTTTGCTAGATGTGCAAGTTAACATGTTTTGCTTCTTGAGATATGCAAGATAGTACTTTTGCTTCTCTTGAGATTACAAGCTAGCAATTCTTGGTGATGTTCGAGATAGCAAGTTCTACATCATGCAAGCTAGCAAATTTTTATATCATTTAAAAAAATGTAAGCTAGCAATATTTGAGATGTTCAAGAAAGCAATTTTTGAAATATGCTAAGTTAGCAATTTTTGCTTCTCTTTTGAGATAAGCAAGCTAGCATGTTTTTGCATCTTCTTGAAGTATGCAAGCTAACTAGCAAGCTAGCAACCTTTATCTCCCCCTTTGTCATTGTCAAAGAGAAGGGAAGAATACAATTTTGTATTTTTTTTTACAACAATTTTTCAAGCATAACAAAGATAGATAATCATTTTAGAGTATCATTTCAGAAAATGATAATTGTTGACTTTTACATCATTTTATCAAAAAATCATAGTATTGCATGCATCATTCTAAATCATAAGTATTTCAAATCATGATGGTATCAAAATATCAAATTACATTACATCTGACCATGCATGATCATAACTTCTCATTTGTATGCATCAACATGATATCATGAGTATTTTATGCATAATTTCATATCATCACATGAAGAATATCAAGAAAAATTAATTGGGTGATGAGATAAATATTTCATGAACACAAGGAATTACATAAAAATCATATCATGAAAGATAAAATATCAAATATTATGAAGAACTAAGCCATGAATACTAAATGACATGATTTATCTTGACAAATCTCCCTTTTAGTAAATAACAAAAAGAAACATGAAAATTCAAAAATAAGATCTTAATTCATAGAAAAAATTCAACGATCAATATCGAGAATTCAAGATCATGATTCATATAAAAAATATCACAAGTTATAAATCTCGAGAAATCAAGATCATGATTTCGATAAAACATATTTAAATTCAAATCCATAGTCCAAAAGATTCACAAAAGTATAATATACATGGATTCATTAATCTTTTATCGAAAAATCAATAAGATATTGATGAAAAATGTATTCCCCTTTTATATGTTTTATTTTAAGTTGTTGTATTTCATACAAGCATGCCTTTATCTTTTTATGCCAAATAGAAACATGCATCAACGTTTAGGATCGAAAAGTAAATTTCGTCATAAAATCCATCAAGACCAAAAAAGTATAATAGATTAAATATATGGCTTCTTCAAACAAGAGATTTAATTCATCATTTTAATTCCAATGATAATATATTTTTCTTTTTATATGTTTCATTTTAAGTGATTGATTTCATATAAGCATGCTCAAGTTTTTCATATGAAAACCATACATTATAGTTTAAAATTGAAAGAGCAAATCTCATCACAGAAATCATCAAGATCAATAAACCATAAATTACCCAAAAATCATCATTACTTCAAACTATCATGCATAATTAACCGGATTTGATTTGCTTAAAATATGTCTTAAGAATCATAGTTAGCACATAATTAGAGTGTAATTTGGGAGTTAATCACATCATCTTTGTTAAGGGCCAATTGGGCCCGAAGTTGGCTGGTTTGGGCCGGATTCAAGGCCCAACCAGGATGTTAAAAGCCTGGCCGGCGGTGGCACCGCCTGGGAAACAGCACCCTAGGAATTCTGGGCGATGGTACCGCCCTTGTCAAGTGGTGGTACCGCTAGAGCTCGATCTTCGATCTCTGTCAGGCAGTGGTACCGCTCAGACTGGGCGGTGGTACCGCCTAGTGTAGTGTTAGTGTCAGACTGACACTAATGGTGGTACCACCCAACACAAGCGGTGGTACCACTCGTACCTAGGAAACCCGGGATGAGATGTTTTTAGGCTCCAAGTTTGAATCAACTTGAGGCCTATAAATACCCCTCTCATCCCTGGTTAACTTACACAAGCACAGAGAATGTAAAAAGGGTAAAATGCTATAAAAATCTCTTGTGAGAATCCTCCTCTTCTAGTCTAAGTGTTAGAATAGTTTGAAAGAGGAGTGAGTGCTTGTAAAGGTTGACTCCTAAACCTGTGAAAAGGAGAAGAGGGGTGTGATAAGACCCTAATGTCTTATCGTAAAACAAAGAAGAGAAATTGATGATCGCTTCAAGGGGATCGACCTCCTTGATCACTTCGAGGGGATCGACCTCCTAAGGTTTGTCAAAAGACTGAATAGTATTTTTCATAGATAACTGAAAAGAAACAGTTACATCCCTATTTATAGAGTTTCAACTTTAACGAAGTTAATAAATGTGTAGAAAATAAAAGGAAAGCACATAAAATAAAAGGGAAATAAAAGGATCCTAACAATTCCGCCTCCTTCAATTCAGCCTTGTCCTCAAGGCTAAGCAGCATCAAATTCTGGAAACTTCTCCTTTAGCATGCTGTAGGATGCCCAAGTGGCATCTTCGTTTGGTAAGTTGGCCCAACGCACTAGCACTTCAGTTATAGGATGTCTGCGGTACATTACAACTCATTGATCAAGTATGGCTTATGGTTGAGCTTGAACTTTCCCAGTAGTAGAAGTGTCCAGCAAATGGCGCTGCACTATCGCATCTTCACCCAACTTCCTCTTAAGGCATGAAACACGAAAGACTGGATTTATTTTAGAGCTAGTAGGCAAATCCAAGCGGTAGGCTACTGGTCCAATACGTTCTAATACTTTATAAGGCCCAAAAAACCGAGGAGACAACTTCATGGAAGATCGGACCTTTATGGAAGTTTGCTTGTAGGGTTGAAGACGAAGGAAAACCTAATCACCCAGTCTGGATGTATTTTAGAGCTAGCAGGCAAATCCAAGTGGTAGGCAACTGGTCCAATGCATTCTAATACTTTATAAGGCCCAAAAAACTGAGGAGACAACTTCATGGAAGATCGGACCTTATATGGAAGTTTGCTTGTAGGGTTGAAGATGAAGGAAAACCTAATCACCCACAATAAATTCTCGTTCACTTCATTGTTTATCAGCTTGTTATTTCATTCTTGCTTATGCGGTTGTGAGGTTATCCTTTAAAAGCTAAATAATATTATTTTTATCCATCAATTCCTTGTCCACTTGATCAACTTTAGAAGAACCGGGTATATATTTTGTAATTGTAAGTGGGGGTTGACCATAAACTACTTCAAATAGAGTCATTTTAATAGAAGAATGGTAAGAGGTATTATACCACCACTCCGCCCAGGAAAGCTATTTAATCCATTCCTTCGGCTTGTCGCTAGTAAAGCATTGGAGGTAATTTTCTAGGCACCTATTTACCACTTCAGTTTGCCCATCTATTTATGGATGAAAAGCAGTGCTCATATTCAACTGAGTACCCTATAAAAGGAAAAGCTTTGTCCAAAAGGAGCTAGTAAAAACCTTATCTCTGTCACTAATAATGGAACGGAGACTCCCATGCAATTTAGCTATGTTTTCCGCAAAAATATGAGCAACACTTGCAGTAGTATAAGGATGTCGTAAAGCACAAAAATGAGTATACTTTGTAAGCCTATCCATGACTACAAGTATAATACTTTTTCCTTGAGATGGTGGGAGTCCGTCAATGAAATCCATAGATATGTCGGTCCAAGTAGCATCAGGAATAGGGACAGGCTGTAGTAAGCCTAGGGTGGCTACTGTCTCACTTTTGTGACACTGGCAAACATCATATTCTGCAACAAATTTCTTAATGAAAATTTTCATACCTTTCCAATAAAAAAGTTATCGAACTCGCTTATAAGTGCGGAGAAATCCTGAGTGACCAGCAATTGGTGATGAATAGAACTCCTTCAGAATTATTGCTTGGCAAGAAGAATGTGGGGCAACCACTATTCGACCTTTATAGCACAAGTCCACCGAATCCCAACTATAATTTGGGACAAGGGCTTCTTCTAATTTTTTCGTAATATTTTGGATCTCAGGATTATCTGACCATTCCCTTCTGATAACTTCCAAAGTCTCACAAATAGGAATTAAAATAGCTACTAGTTCAGCTTATTCTAGAAGACGTGAGAGGGTATCTACTACTAAATTCTCACTCCCCTTTTTATAAATGATCTTATAATCGAATCCCAGTAGCTTTGTGACCCATTTCTACTGCTCTAAAGAAGAAATCTTTTACTCTAAAAAATATTTGAGGCTTTTGTGATCAGTTCGTATTTGAAACCGTCGACCAATTAGGTAGGGTCTCCATTTTGTGATTGCATGTATTATGGCTAGCATCTCCTTGTCATAAATGGATAAACTCAAATGGGAAGGGGAAAGAGCCTTACTAGCGTAAGCGATAGGTCGACCTTCCTGTATTAATACAGCCCATATTCTAACTCCATAAGCATTAGATTCAATCACAAACAACTTATTAAAATCTAGTAGAGCAAGCATTGGTGTAGTAGTTATTGTAATTTTTAAGAAATGAAATGCCTGAGTTGCCTCTTCTGACCATCTGAATACATCTTTCTTCAGAAGTGACGTCAAGGGGGCACTGATTTTGCCATAATTCTTCACAAACTTTTTATAATAGCCCGTTAGTCCCAAGAACCCCCTTAAAGCTTTGATTGACTTTGGAATTGGCCAGTCTGTCATCACTTGGATTTTTGAATGATTAACTACAACACCCTTTTGAGATATGATATGGCCGAGGTACTCAACCTCAGGTTGCCTAAAACTGCACTTGGATTTCTTGACAAAAAGACCATGCTCACGAAGAATATTAAAGATAATTCATAAGTGTAATAAATGACTTTCTAGGGAAGGACTATATATTAAAATATCATCAAAGAAAACCAGAATAAACTTACGGAGATGAGCCCGAAATATATTATTCATTAAACTCTGAAAGGTAGAGGGTGCATTGGTTAACCCAAAAGGCATTACTAGAAACTCATAATGGTCGTTATGTGTCATGAAGGTAGTTTTTTGAACATTACTTTCATGTATTCTGATTTGATGATAGCCCGATTGTAGGTCCAATTTAGTGAAGACCTGAGCTTCTCCCAATTCGTCCAACAGTTCATCCACTACTGGAATAGGATATTTATCTTTCATTGTAATGTTGTTGAGTGCTCGATAGTCAACACACATCCGCCATGAGCCATCCTTCTTTCCGACTAGTAAGACTGCGGAGGAATATAGGCTAACACTAGCTCGTATAACTCCTATTTTGAGCATCTCAGTGACAATCTTCTCTATCTCTACCTTTTGAAAATGTAGATATCTATAGGGTCGGACGTTGGTTGGTGCCTTCTCGGGTAATAGTGGGATATGATGATCACGACATCTAAGATGTAGAAGTATGTGTGGCTCTGCAAATATATCTGCAAACTCTGTTAGCAATGATTCAATATTTTCAGTTGGGATGTTCATTGTCGTTTCCATTTCAATGTTCTGCAATTGCACCAAGAATCTAGTGTGTGTCTTCCAGAGGATCCGCTCCATCCAATGGCTAGTGATAATTGTAACCTTACCTCTGTGTCTTCCTTTGAGAGTCACCTGCTTTCTATGAATAAAGAACTTCATAATTAGTTTAGAGAAATTCCAGGAGATATCACCTAGGGTTGATAGCTATTCAATTCCGAGCACCACTTCATAGTCTTCCAAGGGTAATAAAAAGAAATCTACAAGTAATTCTTGACCTTGCAAAGATAGTTTTATCTTTGAGCACTTGCTGTCATAGGTTAAAATTCGTCCATCGGCGACATTAACTTTAAATTTGTCACAACATTTGATGTGATAAGCTAATCAGGCTACAACTTTCCTATCCATAAAATTATTAGTGCTACCCGTATCAATCAAAATAGTGACAGGCTAGTGTTTCAGAGTTTCACCAATTTTCATAGTTTGTGGATTATAGTAGCCAGCCAATGCATGCACTATATGTGTGATGGCTTCAACATCTTCATCAGTTTCCACATCTTCATGATCAGAATCTGACACTTCTGCTTCTGGTTCCTCCTCGATCGGTTCAATCATCAAAAGTCTTCCTTGTTTGCATCGGTGCTCCTTACTCCACTTTTCATCGCAATGCTAGCACAAACCTTTCGCTGACCTTTCTTTGAGTTCTTCTTGGGTTAGTCTGCAAGTGTTATGATTTTGACTAGGAGTAGATGAGGTAGGTTGCTTGCTAATCACTTGTTTATTGGCACCTCTGTTTCGACGATATTCCACATTAATTTTTTCCTCATGCAGGCGTGTAAATGAAATCATAACCATCATAGTGTGGGGTTGACGAGTCTTAACCTCACACCAGATCTCTAAAATAAGCCCTTCAATAAATGTACCCAGAAGTTATCGTTCTGACCAATTTCTAGCTTAGTTTGACAATCTTTCAAACCTACTCTGATATTCCAACACTGTAGAGGTCTGACGAATTTTGGTGAGCTGGCCATCAACATTCTCATATTCTGATGGTCCAAAGCGAACAAGAAGCCCTCTTTTGAACTGCTCCCACGAAGGAACTCCGTGGCAAGTTTCGTACCAATCGTACCATTGGATTGCATCTCCATCGAGCTGGATTTAGGCCACTTCTACCTTAGATTCTTCTGGGGTTCTGTGAAAACGAAAAAAAATTTCCGCTCTAGAGATCCAACTGGTCGGATCCCCATCTTCCCATCGTGGAAATTCTACCCTAATGCGTGGGTAGTGTACGTCACCATCCTGAGCCTCTTTTCCTGTATCTCCAAATCTGTTCAATGTAGAACTTAAGCTCCCATCTTGTTAAAACCTGCTAAAGTGCTCCAATAGGCTCTTTTTGAAATCATGAAGGATTTCTTATAGCCAATTCTCAATTCTGATTTTCAACGCTAGCTGATTCTCAATTTTGGTTCCCAACACTCAATTTTGGTTATCAATAGCCATTGAGTACGATTGTAAATCGATAATCCCCGGCTCTTGTTTTTGATGTCCGGTCAAGGGCTCACTGTGACTGCGAAGCTGGCGAGGGAACGAACGTCAAAGGGCAGTGCGGCGGTCGCTGCGAGGAGGCACTGTAGGGAACAAGGGCAATTGGTGATTTGCCCTGTTTCTATCACGAGAACAAGGGGGAGGCTGCGAGGATCATGGTTGGGCGGTGAGCGGCATCACCGCTGGCTGGGCAGTAGCGGCAACGGTGGTGGCAACCGGCGTTCACAGCAGCAAAGGGACCGGCTACTGTGGCAGCAGAGGTGATTGCCTTGCTTCGGTCACAAAGGATGCAGAGCAAGGGGGAGCGGCGGCTGGGAGGCGAGCGGCGGTTGTCGTACGGTGGCTGGCAGCGGTGGTGGGTCGGCAGGGAGGAGGGGGGTGGCGTTGAAGTGGCTGGGAAGCAGCGGCGGCGATGGAGGCAACCGGCGCTCGCAGCGGCAGGGGAGACCAGCGGTTGCGGCAGCAAAGGATACTCTGTTTATGCTGCACCGTAGGGGAAGCCGCTGGCGATGCTGAATGATCACAACCGGCGGTGGCTGGCAGCGGTGGTGCGGCTAGGGCAGCGTCGCCGATGGGCGGCTACGAGGGGTGGTCCGCTGGCTGCGAAACAGCGGCCACGGCCTTCTTGCTCGAGCGAGATGGGGAAGCGAGAAGAGAAGGTTGCTGGCCGGGGCGCAGCGGCGGTGGTGGGCACTGGCTAGGGAGCGGCGGCGGCGGTGGTCACCGGCCGGGAAGAAGCGCCGGCGGTGGAGAAGAGGCAGTGGTGGTCAGCGCCGGGAAGCAAAGGTTCCTTCTCGGTTGAGAAAGGAACAGCGTGCGTGGCTGCCGGCTTCACCCTATCTCAATTTTTTTTTTTTTTATAGCTACATCAATCACTGTAGCGAATGACAAAACCCGAACGTTTATAGTAAAACAAAGAAGAGAAATGGATGATCGCCTTGAGGGGATGAGCCTTCTAGGGTTTATGAAAAGACTGAATAGTATTTTTCATAGATAACTGAAAAGAAACAGTTACATCTCTATTTATAGAGTTTCGACTTTAACAGACTTAATAAATACTTATAAAATAAAAGGAAAGCACAGAAAGTAAAAGGGAAATAAAAGGATCCTAACAGGGTGTAAGAATGAGGTTGATCTTCGCATATTAAAGGAAGATCGATAGTGGATGCCGGTGGCCTCGACGGAAGAGGAATTGGCGGAGTGGATGTAGGTCACGACGACTGAACCACTATAAAATTGACGTATTCTCTGGTTTGCATTTCCATTGTTGTCATTTACTTTACTGCAAACCATTTTACTTGCTTACTGCCTTCAATACATTTACAAACACATGTTTCAAGTTAAGTTTCCAAAATCAGTTTTTATCGTACGAAAAGATTTTACAAAATCGACATTTTTACTACTGCATTAATTCACCCCCCACTCTTAGTACCGATTCGTTTCCTAACAAGTAGGTGTTGCAACAAATAAAGGCTCGAATATGAGATATCCGTCGGAGCCCCTATCTTATTGGATATCCAATAAACCCCTAAATTATTCGATCCTATGGATGAGATCCAATAAGAGTCAATGAGAGATTATTGGATAAAGATCCACTAATCTAAGAGGATTAGGTAGTTGGATGGAGATCCAATACCCAATAGGGTAGAATCCATTAGAGTTAACATGACAAGGGGCCTCTATAAATAGGAGGAAACCAAACATCCATAGGCTAGAGACTGACTTATTGGTTGTCATCTCCTATTCTCCTCTCCCTTCTTCTTCTCAGATAGCAGGTGTAGAGATTTAGACAGCAATTTGAGGAGCATCGTCGCAACCCTACTATGTGGATCACCGCTAAAGAGGAGGGCTCTTGACCTCCTTCATCCTCTCTTACAGATCTGTAGGGATTTAAGGATATACGATCTCCATAGGTAAAACACAATTATCTCACACGTGGATTTAAGTTTCGTGGGTTTTGTGCACCAATCTTCGCATGACGATGAATATCTTTTAGGAAAATTTTGGGTTTTTATTTTCTGGCAAAAGATTGGTTTTAAACTGCGTGTGTTATGTTTTAGGAAGACTTTTGACGTTAAAATCATTGATGCAAAAAGGCGAGAAAGGGCAGCAACTATTACTACCATCGCAGAAGTGGCTAAACGCTACTTACAGCCTTGGTCGTCTGCGTGCAAGCAATTGGCTATCGGCGGCTTACTATAGGTAGGCCGCTTACAGTGGTGCCTGCTAGTTATAGGTGCCCTGTATGCCATCATATGAGTGATGGCACGTGTGACATAACACGTATTCTTTTTTCTTATTATATTTGGTATTTTATCACTTTATATTGCTTGTTGCATATATGAAAATACATATATTATGATGTCTATGGATTTGAGCAATGAGAATTGGATCATGATGACATCACGATAATGAGACCGATTCACCTTTAAACATATACTCTAAATAATCTTAGTCATAGGTTACTCGAGAGGGACATCGAGATAATCGAACAAACTGGTGTGCTGTATATCCGTCCATATGATAGAGCCAGCTAAGCTCATAGTTGCTCATGTGGGGACACTAGGGATATAGTATAGGTACTCATTGGAGAATGAGTTTACTGATTGATCTGCTCATGGAATGCTGGATGGTTGATAATGCCTTATTGTCAGATAGCAATTTCGTCTTCCCAGTGGTGTGTCTAGTTATTGGACTTAAGACACCAATGATGTCCTATAAGAGTACTCCACTCTTTGATATCAGACTTATAGGCTTGAAAGTTCCAAATCTAGCACAACCGATCATCGGGAGTGGCAGCCAACCATATGAGGACTATTGAGTATCGATAGAGGATCATTCACTCTCGGTGTCATGAGAGGAATATCCCATGTATTCTTGCTCCGATAAATCCCTAGCCAGGGTCATTCGAATTAAGAGAGAAAGAGTTCTCCTGAAGAATCCGATTAGAACGAGACTCGAGTAGAAACTGTATTGGTCCGATAGTACCATGCCCAGTACATATAATCTCTAGTGTAGTAGATCGATAAGGGACTATAGATACATGGTAATTGAGGACAGACAGGTCCAATGGATTAGATCCCCTTGTATCATCTAGGGACTATAGCGTAGTGGCCTAGTACCTCCGCAATAGAGATAATAATTCACTGAGCTAGAAGGAGTTCTGACAATTATGACTCATGGCCAGCTCGATATTAGGTCTAGAGGGTCACACACACATGGTAGGCATTGCGATGAGTAGAGGTTTGGATATGAGATATCCGCCGGAGGCCCAATCTTATTGGATATCTAATAAGCCCCTAAACTATTGGATCATACGGATGAGATCCAATAAGAGCCAATGAGAGATTATTGGATAGAGATCCATTAATCTAAGAGGCCTGGGTAGTTGGATGAAGATCTAATACCCAATAGGGTAGGGTTAAGTAGATAGGGGACCTCTATAAATAGGAGGGAACCAAAGACTCATAAGCTAGAGATTCTTTTGCTGCCACCTCTTATTCTCCTCCCCCCTTCTCTTCCTCAAATAGCAGGTATGGATATTTGGGCAATGATTAGAGGAGCATCATCGCTGCCCTACTATGTGGATCACTACTAGAGAGGATGATGCTTGACCTCCTTCATCATCTCCTACAGATTTGCATGAATTCAAGGATAGATGATCTCCCTAGGTAAAAAATAACTATCTCACACATGGATTTAAGTTTCACAAGTTTTATGCTTCAATCTTCGTACGACGATGAATACTTTTTTTGGAAATTTAGGGTTTTTGTTTTATGTTCTTCCGCTGCACATGTGATGTCACACTTAGATTTCCCTATAGTGGTATCAAAGCCAGGTTGTTTGTGTGAAATATTGGTTTTGAACTGCGTATGTTCTATTTTAGAAAGGCTTTTGAAATAAAAATTATTGACGCAACAAGCAATAGGGCAGCAATTGTTGCTACCCTCGAAGGTTTGCCAATGGCTGTTGATAGCCTTGGCCGAGGCCAAGCCACCAGCATGCAGGTGGCCGGCGACCAGCGGTTGGCAGCCTATTGTTGGAAACCAACATTTTTATCACTGCACTAATTCACCCCCCACCCCTCTTAGTGCTGACTCGATCCTAACAATCGGTTTTGAAATTTTCGTTCGATGAAAAACTATATTGAAAAGATGTTAACTTGAAAGCGTACAGAAGCATAGTGAATAAGTAAATGAAGTAGTTTGCAGTAAAAGTAAAGAGCTTAAAGTAAATGCAAACCGAGTTTTATAGTGGTTCGGTTGTCATGACCTACATCCACTTTCGATTCCTTTTTCGTCGAGGCCACCGGCATCCACTAACGATATTCTTTCAATGGGTGAAGATCAACTATTCTTACAACTCTATTCTCCTTTTGATAGTCTGGAGAGAACCTTTACACCCCCACTCACTCCTCTCTAAATAGAAATCACACTTAGACTAGAGAATGAGAACTTTCACAAGATTACAATAGAATTTTTCCTTGTTTTTGTTCTTAGTTCCTGTGTTTGCTGAGCAGGGATAAGAGGGGTATTTGTAGGCCCCAAAAGAATTCAAACTTGGAGCCTAAAAGTGTCTCATTCCCAAATTTTGAGGTACTGGCGGTACTACTGCTTGTGTTGGGCAGTACCACCGCCTACAGCACTGACACTAGGCGGTACCACTATAACATCCCTCATTTTAAAAATTTTATAAGGGCTTATTTGTAATGTAGGGACCTAAATGAAAATATTAGAAATGTGATATGATTTGTGAAAGTTTCATATTAGGTTTAAAAAAAAGAAAAGAAAAATGGTGGACATATGTCACTAGCTAACCTAATGGTGCTACCTAAGTGTGTTCTATGGATGACACCTAAGTATCATCCATATATGGATGACACCTAATTCATGTATGCTTGCCACTTTGCAATCCTTATATTAGCTAAATCTAATGCATTAGAGGATAAATAAAATGATGAAAACTTAAGAAGCTGCAGCCAACATAGGTTTGAGAGAAGGGAAAAAGAATTGAAGTAAAAGAAGGAGAAGAAACAACTTTGTTTTGGCTTGAGATTTTGCATCAATTCCACACCTTTGGGACTCAAATTTATTTAAGGCAAGTGTTCCAACTCCTTCCTATAGAATCTTAATCTCTAATTTCATCTTAATTCTGAAAACTTTGGAAGATTTTGGCTTCATAGTTGATTATTTTATCGTTTGGGAATAAAACTATGAATCTAGAAATTTTTTGAGATTTGATCTTTTTGATACCAAGATTAATAAATTTGGAGTCTATTTACATATCTAAACTGTTATTTTAATTGACCCTATAAAATCTATAAAACATATACTATCAGTTTTGACATTTCAGTACACTCTTGCTTATAACTCTTTGTCAAAAACTCTGATTTATATGAAACATGATTTATTGGAAACTAGACTTATAAATATTTCTGCGCATATCTGATTTGAATGATTTGGAGAAAAATTACCTATTGAATCATCTATTCAAATTAACTCAATGAATTCTGTAAAATAGAGATAATGTTCTCTGACTTTTGGTTACTAAATTATTTATAACTCTTTGCTAGAAATTCCAATTCATAAAAAACTTAGGTTATCAAAAACTAGATTGATACATCTTTTGAATGACTCCTATTTTATACAAATTGGAGTATAATTGATCATCCAAACAATTCATGAAATGTGCCTCTCAAATTCTGACAGAATCGAGCTTTGATCGATTTCGCCTATTCTTGTTTCGTATCTTTGGAAATTGATTTTAGCTAAAATCCTTACTTTAGTTGAACTTTACATTATTACTTCAAATTCATGTATACTCTTGTCCTATGAGTATTTGCATACCTTGATCTATTATGTAAACTTCATGTTTGTATCGTAATGTTTCGTATAGACACATGCATTTCGTTGTTCCGCATGTGTTTTCGATATGTCCCAACTTTATTGTTCATAATACCCTTTTGTACTCTGGTGTTTGTAGGATTATTTGGACCTTTGCTAGAAATAGTAAAGGGATTATACGGACCTTTTCTAGAAATGGTAAAGGGTATGTGCTTAGAGTCCGCGATGCTCTAGATTATGTTTGGTGGTCATTTAGAAATGGATAGACCATATTATGTATGGGATCTCATTTCACCTTCTATCTATTTGATATGACATCTAGAGCTTTGTTATGTGCTTCTATATGTGCTTTGGGTAAGAATGAAATGTGTGCAATGTCAAATGCGACGTTTGAGCTTCTATTTCGTATTTGTTCTTTGATATGCTCCGAAATGCTTCATATGCCATTGATATATTTTAAAGCATTTCATTTGCCATTGATATATTTCAAAATATTTCATCTGTCATTGATATGCTCCAAAATGCTTCATATGCTATTGATATGTTCCGAAGCATTTCATCCGTCATTGATATGTTCCGAAATATTTTATTTGTTATTGATATGCTCCAAAATATTTCATTCATTCTTGATATGCTCTGAAATTCTTTATATGTCATTGATATGTTCCAATGCATTTCATCCACCATTGATATGTTTCGAAATATTTCATCCGCCATCAATATGCTCCAAAATGCTCCATATGCCATTGATATGCTCCGTAATATTTCATATATCCTTGATATGCTCCGAAATGCTTCATATGTCATTGATATATTCTGAAGCATTTCATATGCCATTGATATGTTCCGAAATATTTCATTCGTCATTGATATGCTCTGAAATGCTTCATATGCCATTGATATATTCTGAAGCATTTCATCTGTCATTGATATGTTTTGAAATGTTTCATTTGTTATTGATATGCTCTGAAACATTTCATACATCATTGATTTGCTCCGAAATACTTCATATGCCATTGATATGCTCCAAAATGCTTTCTATACCATTAATATACTTCGAAATGTTTCATATGCCATTAATATGTTTTGAAACATTTCATCTGCCTTTGATATGTTCCGAAATGTTTCATTGCGTCAATGATTTGCTCCAATTAGTCTTTACTCCCATGTTATGAACAAAACATGCTTCGAATAAAATGACATTGTAATTCTACATTCATTGAGTGGCTATCTATGAACTCTTGTATCATTGCCTTGTATTTGGTACCTTATTCACTTTGAAACGGTCCTTGTTTGCCTTTGATCTGTTAGTCACTTTCTAAGCTCTTTGTGCTCACCTTATTGTTATATAAATTTTTCAGGATAGCTTGTCACTCGCTAGAATGTTTAAATAGAGCTACAACATTGGAAAGCTAGAAGACTTTGGGCAAACCTTTAGTGGATGATATATTTTGTTGTATAAGTACACTTGGTGTCTAATGGAATGTTGATGGTAAATATGAACTTATGAGTTTTGTAAAAGTTTAAAGAACCTCTCATGTTTACGATTTTGGAGTGTTAAGCTAATTTGTGTAATGATATGAATATGTGGTAAACATTGGTTTTTGTTATTGTATAGAATATCACACTTGTGGATTTACGAGGTGGTTATTGTCTTAGTGAGTTGGTTTTAGATTTTACGATTCATCGAGTAATTTGGTATATGAATTTAAACTGGACAGGTCTTATTGATTATGAAATTATGGATGTGAATGACTTGAATGTTTTCTCAATGTCCTCAAATGTGTGGTTGGATCCTGAAATGAATTATTGTTGATTAAAATTTCAGGGGGCATGACAATGATGGTATCAGAGCATGATTTAAGGATCACTGAGATATTTGATATGTTTGATGTGCAAAACATATTGAGGTCTAGTAAACTATAGTGATCGGTGAAAATTACTTTGATGTCTTTTAGAAATCTATGATGTCGAGAACATCTGGTCCTCTCGCTTCATATTCTTTGAGTAATTGAGTGAGATGAAAGTGTTGATTAGGGACATCAAATTAGAATGGACTAGGAATGAGATAATTTAAGGAGCATAATCCTCCTAGTTTTAGTGGTGAGCCTGATCCAATGGTAGCAGAACAATGGAAGTTATTAGAAGAAAATTTTGATTTGAATGTTACGAGGAAAGGGCAAGGCTTAATGATGTTGATGGCCTCAATCCAGGTGTAATCATGATCTCAACTTTTTGTCTAAAGAAGTATGACAAATTTAGAGGACTAAAATTTTCTTTCAATGAGGGGAGTGTGTAACATCCCTCATTTTTAAAAATTTTACAAGGGTCTATTTATAATATAGGGACCTAAATAGAAATATTAAAAATATAATATGATTTGTGAAAGTTTAATATTATGTTTAAAAAAAAAGAAAAATAGTAGACATGTGTCATTAGCTAACCTAATGGTGCCACCTAAGTTTGTTCTATGGATGACACCTAAGCCTCATTCATGCATGCTCTATGGATGACACCTAAGCCTCTTTCATGCATGCTTGCCACTTTACAATCCTTATATTAGCCAAATATAATACATTAGAGGAGAAATTAAAGGAGGAAAACTTAAGAGCTGCAACCAACGTGGGTTTAAGAAGAGAAGGAAGAGGAATTAAAGTAGAGGAAGAAAAAGCTTTGCTTTGGCTTGAGATGTTGCATCAATTTCACACCTTTGGGACTCAAATTTATTTAAGGCAAATGTTCTAACACCTTCCTACATAATTTTGATCTCTGATTTCATCTTAATTCTGAAAACTATGGAAGATTTTGGCTTCATACTTGATTATTCTATCGTTTGGGAATAAAACTATGAATCTGATAATTTTTTGAAATTTGACCTTTCTGTATTGTTCTGGCCATAACTTTCTCCACAGATCTTTGATTTTGTAGAAAGATTCTTTTGAAAATAGACTCATAGATATTTCTTTTGATACCAAGTTTGATAAATTTGGAGTCTATTTACCTATCGAAACTATTATTTCAATTGACCCTATAAAATATGTAAAATAGAGACTGTCAGTTTTGACCTTTTAGTACACTCTTACTTATAACTCTCTATTAAAAACTCTGATTTATGTGAAACATAATTTATTGGAAACTATACTCATGAATATTTCTATGTATATCTGATTTGAATGATTTAGAGAACAATTACCTATTGAATCATCTATTCAAATCAACTCTATGAATTCTACAAAATTGAGATAATATTCTCTAACCTTTGGTTATTAAATTATTTATAACTCCTTCCTGGAAACTCAAATTCATACAAAACTTTAGTTATCAAAAACTAGATTGATATCTTTCAAATGACCCTAATTCTGTGTAAATTGGTGCATAACTGGTCATCCAAACAATTCATGAAATATGCCTCTCAAATTCTATTAGAATCGAGCTTTGATCGATTTTGTCTATTCTTGTTTCGTATGTTTGAAAATTGATTTCAGTTAAAATCCTTACTTTAGTTGAAATTTACATTATTATTTCAAATTCATGTATACTCTTGTCCTATGAGTATTTGCATACCTTGATCTGTTATGTAAATTTCATGTTTATATCTAATGTTTTGTATAGGCACATGCATTCCGTTGTTCCGCATGTGTTTTCGATACGTCCCAAATTTATTATTCATAATGCCCTTTATACTTTGGTGTTTGTGGGATTATTTGGACCTTTGTTAAAAATAGTAAAGGGATTATACGGACCTTTGTCAGAAATGGTAAAGAGATTATCTAAACCTTTGCTAGAAATGATAAAGGGTATGTGCTTAGAGCCCACAATGCTCTAGTTTATATTTGATGGTCATTTAGAAATAGATGGACTATATTATGTTTGGGATCCCACTTCACTTTCTATCTGTTTGATATGATATCCAGAGCTTTGGTTATGTGCTTTGGGTAAGAATGAAATGTGTGCAATGTCAAATGCGATGTTTGAGCTTATGTTTTGTATTTATATTTTGATATGCTCCGAAATGCTTCATATGCCATTGATATGTTTTGAAGAATTTTATCTGCCATTGATATGTTCCGAAATATTTTATCCATCATTGATATGCTCCGAAATGCTTCATATGCCATTGATATGTTCCGAAGCATTTCATCCGTCATTGATATGTTCCGAAATGTTTCATTTGTTATTAATATACTCTAAAACATTTCATACATTCTTGATATGCTTTGAAATGCTTTTTATGCCATTGATATATTCCAAAGCATTTCATCCGCCATTGATATGTTCTGAAATATTTCATCCGCCATCAATATGCTCCATATGCCATTGATATGCTCCGTAATATTTCATATGTCCTTGATATGCTCCGAAATGCTTCATATGCCATTGATATGTTCCGAAGCATTTCATCTGCCATTGATATGTTCCAAAATATTTCATTCACCATTGATATGTTCTGAAATGCTTCATATGCCATTGATATTTTCTGAGGCATTTCATAAGTCATTGATATGTTCTGAAATGTTTCATTTGTTATTGATATGCTCCGAAACATTTCATACATCCTTGATTTGCTCCGAAATGCTTCATATGCCATTGATATGCTCTGTAACATTTCATATGCCATTGATATGTTCCGAAATGCTTTCTATGCAATTGATATACTCTAAAATGATTCGTATGTCATTGATATGTTCCAAAGCTTTTCATCCACATTTGATATGTTCTGAAATGTTTTATTACGTCAATGATTTACTCCAATTAGTCTTTACTTCCTTGTTATGAACAAAACATGCTTCGAATGAAATGACATTGTAATTCTGCATTCGTTAAGCGGCTATCTATGAACTATTGTATCCCTGCCTTGTATTTGGTAGCTTATTTGCTTTGAAACTATCCTTTTTCGCCATTGATCTGTTAGTCACTTGCTGAGCTATATGTGCTTACCCCGTTGCTATATAAATTTTTCAAGATAGCTTGTCGCTTGCTAGAATATTTAAATTGAGCTACGATAGTGGAAAGCTAGAAGACTTTGGGCAAACCTTTAGTGGATGATATGTTTTGTTGTATAAGTGCACCTGGTGTCTAATAGAATGTTGATGGTAAATACAAACTTATGAGTTTTGTAAAAGTTTAAATAACCTCTCATGTTTAGGATTTTGGAGTGCTAAGCTAATTTGTGTAATGATATGAACATGTGGTAAACATTAGTTTTTGTGATTGTATAGAATACCACACTTATGGATTTATGAGGTGGGTATTGTCTTGGTGAGTTGGTTTTAGATTTTATGATTCATCGAGTAATGTAGTATATGAATTTAAACTGCACAGGTCTTATCGATTATGGAATTATGGATGTAAATAACTTGAACGTTTTCTCAGTGTCCTCAAATGTGTGTTTGGATCCTGAAATGAATTATTGTTGATTAAAATTTTGGGGGGCGTGACAACCACCGCCTGACACTGGGTGGTACCACTGCTTAGTCTATCGGTACTACTGCCTAATATAGTCTTGGAGACTGTGTCTCGAAGACTGAGTCACTAGCGGTGCCACCACTTGACCCAACTTTTGGGTCACTGAATGGGCCTTTCTCTTGGCCCAAAATAGCCTCATTTCGAGCCTAGTTGGCCCCTAATTGAGTTAGCCTAATTATGTTCTAAACCAACCCAATTACAACTAAAACTACTTCGATCTAGACAAATTATTATAAGTAAGAATACTAAATTGTCCAACATGTCATTGGTTCATCCGACGCTTCGTCCGACCCTTCGACGCATCGTCCTCTCCTTTCAGTGCATTGCCCAATCGGCATGTTACCTTCTCGTAACATCCGATCTCCTTGGCACAATGTCTGATCTTCTTGGCTCGATGCCTGAACTAATGACATGAAGCCTTCTACCGACACGTTCACCATTCCTCAAGTCTAACATCCAATCTTCTAACATATTTAATTCCGGCCCAACTTCTTGTTCTTCTTACTTTAATCAATTTGTCTTTCTTGATCGAAGCTAGTCCTATGTCACTCAAAACGCATATTAGATCATAACATTATCAATTGGTTTCATCATCAAAATCCGAGATTCAACAATCTACCCCTTTTTTATGATGACAACTAATTGATGACGGAGTTTAACTAAACTCCCCCTATCATTATGCATAATTGAGATGAACCTTGAACTCAAATTGAATTCAAGTCAAAGAAAATTTAATCATGAATATTTCATCATTGCATGCATCATTATCATAAGTTGAAGTATTGCATGCATAATACCAAATCATCATGTATATTTTTGAAACAATATTTTATGCATGATCATCATCATAATTTCTCCTCCTTTGTCATCAACAAAAAGGAGAAGTGCAACTAGCAAGTTTTTGAGATATAATTTTAAATCATTGCATTACAAATATAATCTCAAGTTTTTGAAACATTGTCATGCAAGCTAGTAATTTTCTTTTGAGGTGCGCACACTAGCAATTCTTTCTCCCCCTTTGTCATTGGCAAAAAGAAGTGCAACTAGCAAGTTTTTAGATATGCAAGCTAGTAAGATTTTCACATATGAAAGTTAGAAAAATTTTACATCTTTTGAGATGTGTAAGATAGCCTATTTTTCCCTCTTCTTGAAATGTGTAAGTTAACAAACATTGCTTCTCTTGAAATTTGCAAGATAGCACTTCTTGTTTCTCTTTTAAGATGAGCAAACTAGCAAGTTTTGCTCCCCCTTTGTCATTGTCAAATAGGAGGGAAGAATACAATGTTGTAATTCTTTTCCTTTTACATCAATTTTCAAATTATGACAAAGATAAATAACAAGGATAGATTTACATTAATGTTTCAATCATCAAAAATAAAAGATCAAGTCATGAATACCAAAAGATGATGTATCATATTTTATTTTTTATTTTTTTGTAAATAGAAGGAATGATAAGAAATAATCTTGATTTAAAAATAACACTCAAGTCATAAAAATCAAGAAATCAAGATCATGATCCGAAAAATGTATAAGAAGAGTTTATGCATTTGGGAGATTTAAGTTTATCATTCAAGCTAGCACTTTTTTTTGTTCTCTTTTACAATGTGCAAGATAATAATTTCTTTCCTTTGTTTTTTTTACAACAATGATTCAATCATATCATGAGATATACAAATCATAAATACAAGAAAATTATACATACTAAACTTTAAATTATAAACATCAAGAAGTCTAGTGATATATCACAGTTAATTTGAATGCATCCCCCCTTTTTAGTGAATACCAAGAATAATCATAGGAGGACAATTTGTGAAAAATCTTGATTCATAATAAAACTTTCAAGTTGTAATCAAATATCAAAAAATCAAGAGAAAAGTTATGATTCATTTGGATAAGTATTCTCTTTAATAAAATGCAATAGTCATGAGAATAAAGAGTAGGAGATCTTGATTCATATAAAGAAAATCTCAAGTTATAATTTCGAAAATTCAATATCATGATTTCAATAAAGCTTCTCTTTGATACATAGCAAATAGAATTATAGGAGAATAAGGATCTTGATTCATATAGAATAAATCTCAAGTTATAAATATCGAGAAATCAAGATAAAAATCATGATTATATGAAACTCATCCAAATTCAAATCATCAAAATCACTTTCAAGATATTCAAAATGACATAAATATATTTATCAATTTCTTATTAAAAAATCGATAAGATAGAGAAATTTTCAAAATGCATTCCCTTTTTAGTTGTTTCAATTCATGTAATTGATTTCATACAAGCATGTCCTTGTTTTTTTTATCATAAACAAAACATTCATCATTGTTAAAAACCGAAAGAGTAAGATTTATCACAAAAACCATCAAGATAAAAAAGTTTAACATATAATTCCAAAATATGTGATTTCAAATCATCATTACTTCAAATCCTCATATATAATGTAAAATCATCAAGCACGATATTAAACCTTTTAACATTTTCATTACATCATTACATAATTAAAATATCAAGCATGATTTCATTGAACATACGACATTTTCAATCAAAATTATTTTTTTTAGTAATGTATTTTCAATCAAAATGATTAAGTGAATCTAACTCTTCATGCTTAGTCTTCCACACAAAAGCCATGCATCATCTTTTATAATCGAAAAGTAATATGGAAATCATTAAGATATACATTATTGCTTCTTAAAACATGTATAGAATTAATCTTATTTAGTGTACAAGCATTACATTTAATTTTAACATTTTTATTCCTTTATCACAAACCATGTAATTGTCATGATAATTTTTTTTTTAACAATTTATATATAATTTTTCTAACCTAACAACTCATGAAATGCATCCAGTTATTTCAAAATAAGGCAAATATATTTTGGGTGAGTTACATACCTCATTGTAAAAGGCCACCTCGTCTTTGTTGGTTTGCTCCTCATCTTCGGATGCGCTCAATTCATCCTTGAGTGGTTCCTTCTTCTTTGGCAACTTCTTCTTTAGTTTTATATACTCATCTTTAGAGTGCCCCGGCTTCTTGCATTGATAGCAAGTAGTTGTATTCTTTTTAAGTTTATTTTTATTCATTGATTTTTGTTTTAAGAACTTTTTAAGCTTTATTGTGAGAAGTTCAAGGTCATCACAATCATCACGAGTTATCACTCAAGTGGTATTCTATTGTTCGAAGTGTTAAATCCTTCCTATTCTTTGGAAGGTTATTCTCATGTTCATCAAGTTCATCATGTGTCTTGCACGTCATTTCATAGGTCATTAATAACCAATAAGTTCTTCAAGTGGAAACTTATTTCAAGTCTTTTGCCTCTTGTATTGCAGTTACTTTAGGATCCCAATTTTTAGGAAGAGATCGTAAAATTTTGTTCACAAGTTCAAGATTAGAAAAACTTTTACTAAGTGCT
Organism: Musa itinerans; assembly: GCA_001649415.1. Taxonomy (NCBI): domain Eukaryota; kingdom Viridiplantae; phylum Streptophyta; class Magnoliopsida; order Zingiberales; family Musaceae; genus Musa; species Musa itinerans. The sequence continues at coordinate 64,380 of LVTN01000875.1, read as the reverse complement.
TTTAAACTATTGACGATATCCGTAAAACAGGTGTACATGTCAATAATAGTTTCGCTTGGCTTCATATAAAATATTTCAAAATCATGCATCAAAAGATTAATATTTGAATTTTAACTCTACTAGTGCCTTCATGTGTGATTTCAAGAGTATGCCAAATATCGTATGCGGTTTCACAAGTCGAAATACAATTAAACTCTACTAGTGCCTTGGTATCAAAGTCGGTCAAAAATAACCTTGATATGAGATTATGATGGAACTGACAAGGACGAGATGGACGACCATAGGGCATGGAGATGCGCCGCTGTAGACATATACCTTGATGTGAGTGATTAGGCCCACTGGCTCAAGCTTAATCATATTAGGTTGTGGTCCATGATCATCTCATGTGATTGCTCATGTGCTGTGTGATTACTTATACACCTACTAGATATGTATATATATTTATATGTGATGTAGATATTATTGGGAAATCTTGGGGGCGACATCACATGCATAGCGGAAGAACAAAAAATAAAATCCTCTATTCCCAAATAGATGTTTATCGTCGTGCGAAGATTGGTGCGCAAAAATCCACTAAACTTAAAACTGCGTATAGAGTAGATTGTGTTACCTAGGGAGATTGTATATCCTTGAATCCTTGCAGATCTCTAAGAGAGGGTGAAGGAGGTCAGGCGTCCTCTCTTGTAGTGATCCACACAGCAGGGCTATGATGACGCTCTTCAAAACTCTAAACCTGCTCTGAGGTGGAGAGAGAGAGGAGAATATGAGAGGCAAACAAAGGCTCTAGCCTATGAACCACTGAATCCCTCCTATTTATAAAGGTCCCCTATCAAACCCTAATAGATCCTCCCCTATTGGGTATTGGATCTGCATCCAATTACCCAAGCCTCTTAGATTAGTGGATCTCTATCCAATAATCTCTCATAGGGTTTTATTGGAACTCGTCCATGGGATCCAATAATTCAGGGTCTTATTCCAGCGGATATCTCATATCCGAACCTCTACTCATCACAATGCCTACCATATGTGTGTGACCCTCTAGGCCCAATATCGAGCTGGCCGTGAGTCATACCTGTTAGAACTCTTTCTGGCTCAGTGAATTATTATCTCCATAATAATTCACTCGACTCATCGACTACAGAAGTACTAGGCCAGTATGTCGTAGTCCCCAGATGATACAGGGAAATTCAATCCATTGGACTTGTTTGTCCTCAATTACTGTGTACCTATAGTCCCTTATCCATCTAATATCTTAGAGACTGTATACCGGGTATGGTGCTGTCAGACCCATACAATTTCTACTCGAGTCTCACTCTAATCGGATTCTCCCGGAGAACTCTTTCTCTCTCAATTCGAATGACCTTGGCCAGGGATTTGTTTGAGCAAGAACATATGGGATATTTCTCTCATGACGCCGAGAGTGGATGATCCTCTATCGACACTCAATAGCCCTCGTAAGGTCGACT
>LVTN01000875.1:35529-56834 GCA_001649415.1 Musa itinerans | reverse complement strand
TCGCCGCCTCCACGAACGATTCTACCCGCGGGTGCAGTGGCCGCAGGCGTCACTGCCCTACGGCGCCTCACCCCGTGGGAGAAGCAATCGTAGGCACCGTTGCACCGCGACGCCTCTGCCCGTGGGCTGCCAGCCCCGCCGGTCGAAAGCCTGCTGCAAGCAGGCCGCCGGCCTACTACTGCAGGCACAGCACTTGCGCATGCGCCGGCGCTGTGCTGCTTGGCTATGGCTGCCGCTGCAAGTGGCTGCAGGCATGTAGATCGAGGGCAGCAACTATTGTTGCCCTTCCTTGCTTTTGCGTCAATGATTTTGATGTCAAAAGTTTCTCCAACACACAACACACACAGTTCAAAACCAATCTTTCGCACGAAAACTTGGCTTTGATACCACTGTTGGGAAATCTTGGAGGCGACATCACATGCGCAGCAGAAGAACAAAAAACAAAATCTCCTATTCCCAAAGAGATGTTCATTGTCATGCGAAGATTGGTGCGCAAAAATCCATGAAACTTAAATCTACGTATAGAGTAGATTGTGTTATCTAGGGAGATCGTATATCTTTGAATCCTTGCAGATCTCTAGAAGAGGGTGAAGGAGGTCAAGCATCCTCCTCTCTAGCGTTGATCCACATAATAGGTCTGCGATGACGCTCCTCAAAACTTTGAGGTGGAGAGGGAGAGGAGAATAGGAGAGGTAAGCAAAGGCTCTAGCCTATGAACTACAGAATCCCTCCTATTTATAGAGGTCCCCTATCAAACCCTAATGGATCCTCCCCTATTGGGTATTGGATCTGCATCCAATTACCCAAGCCTCTTAGATTAGTGGATCTCTATCCAATAATCTCTCATGGGCTTTTATTTGATCTCGTCCATGGGATCCAATAATTCAGGGGCTTATTGGATATCTAATAAGATAGGGGCTCCGGCGGATATCTCATATCTGAACCACTATTCATCGCAATGCCTACCATATGTGTGTGACCCTCTAGGCCCAATATCGAGCTGGTCGTAAGTCATACTTATCATAACTCCTTCTGGCTCAGTAAATTATTATCTCCATAATAATTCACTTGACTTATCGACTACGGACGTACTAGGCCACTACACTGTAGTCCCCAGATGATACAAGGGAATCCAATCCATTGGACTTGTCTGTCCTCAGTTACCATGTACCTATAGTCCCTCATCCATCTAATATCCTAAAGACCATATACTGGGTATGGTGTTGTCATACCCATACAGTTTCTACTCGAGTCTCGCTCTAATCGGATTCACCCGGAGAACTCTTTCTCTCTCAATCCGAATGACCCTAGCCAGGGATTTGTCTGAGCAAGAACATATGGGATATTCCTCTTATGACATCGAGAGTGGATGATCCTCTATCAACACTCAATAGCCCTCGTAAGGTCAACTGCCACTCCTAATGACCAGCGGTACTAGATATGGGACATCCAAACCTATAAGTCTGATATCAAAAAATGGAGCACTTATACAGGACATCTTTGATGTCTCAAGTCTAAGGACCAGATACACCACTGGGACTACAAAATCATTGTTTGACAATAAGGCATCATCAACCATCCAGCATTCTGTAAGCGGATCAATCAGTGAACTCATTCTCCAATGAGCACCTGTACTATATCCCTAGTGTCCCCACACGAGCAACTATGAGACCAACTGCATCATCATGTGGACGGGTATACAACACACCAATTTGTCTAGTTATCTCGATGTCCCTCTCGAGTAACCTATGACTGGGATTATTTAAGATCTGTGTTTAAAGGTGAATCGGTCTCATTATCGTGATCTCATCACGATCTAATTCCCATTGCATGGATCCAAAGACATCACAATATATACATGCATATATGCAATAGTCAATATAAAGTGATAAATACCAAAATATAATAAGCAAAAAGATTCCGTGTCAAGTCACACGTGTCATCACTCACGTGATTAGCTTGCTGGGCACCTATGACTAGCAGATATATATTAAATATGTATGTGTATAACATGTCATTATGAGACTAAATAAAAAATCTCCTCTCTTTATAATATTAAATCGGTAAATATGAGACAATTAAATTGACCCACGTGGCCTTCTATCGTTATAGGTATGTATCGATTCCCGATATAGGTTAAGTTGATCGAGTCACTCGAGGCTCACCTATTTCATGATTCGCTATCTTGCCTATGACATAGAGATGTCATCGGCGACCTCAACATATTGATGAGCTTATAGAGAGTCACCTCAAATTTGTTCATATTAAAATTCATTATGAACCGTGAAAAGAATTCTAGTAGGGACTGAAGTACAAGATCTACACACAGGTTATCATCTAGGACCATTCTTAGACCTATGAGTTTCTCTATCTACTCAATAATCTTTAGGACATGGTTCGGAACTAATGTCCCCTTAGCCATCCTAGCGCGAAAGAGGCTCTTGGATATCTCATATCGCTAAGTCCTTTCCTGTTCCTCAAACAGTTTGTAGACATGTAGGAGAATAGATCTAACATCCATCTTTTCATATTGTTTCTGTAACTCAGGAGTTATTGAGCCCAACATATAACACTAAGCAAGAGTAGAGTCATCTATGTACTTAATGTATTGAGCGATCTCACTCTCGTTTGCCCCTTCCTCGGGCGTAGGCATCACTGTATCAAGGACGTACGCGATTTTCTCCATCAGGGGAATAATTCTTAGTTTGCAGAGCCAATCCATATAATTCGGACCAATGAGGTGGTAGATATCAAGTATGCCACGTAAGGGATTTGAAAGCGACATTTTTTGAAAATAAACATATAGTAGAAATAAATAATATGTAGACTTTGTAAAAATAAACAAATAAGATATGAACTTCTATCTTAATCTACTCCCACTATTTTCTCGAGAAACACATAACTGCCTCCGATATGTGAATCGGAGATCCCCTGCAGATCTCTAGTGGGGATCGGGATCCAATCAGCATCTTAACGTAACCTTGAGAGATTCTTTACAATTCGTTGTAGGTTCTGGCAAGACCTAGGAGATTGGCGAAAGGTGAGATAGACCTCAAGATGGGTAATAGAGCAAAAGTTACTATAGTAGCTATCCGCAAGGTCACCCTACATCTGCTTGGTGGAGCAAAAAGAATGCGTATAATGCGTATCATGTCACACGAGCTTTCATGGATTTGATTTTTCTTGTGATGAATGAATTCCTCTCTTATTCTTCTTCCTCTTCTTCTTATTTTTATGATAAAAGGAAGAAACAAACTTGCACATCTGAAGAAGAACCAAAAAGTGCTTGCACATCTAAAGCAAAAATGTTAGCTTGCCTATTTCAAGAAGTAAAAGTAGTTATTATGCAAAGTTCTTGCTTAACTTCTCATTTCACAAATTTGCTAGCTTAGATAAATTGGTGTAAAACTTACTTGAATAGTTTAAAATACTTGCACTGTTGAATAATTATCCTTTTTGTTGATGACAAAGGGGGAGAAAAGATGAATGTTTGGAATCATGCCAAAATGATATTGAATGTGGTATAAGTGATAAATGGTTAAAAAATACATTAGTATTATGTATGTTATGTTAAATGGTGCTTTATCATCATATATGTTATGTCCAAAATGATTGAAAATATAAATGCTTTACTACCATGAATATCATGCCAAAATGATGTTAATTTGGCTATCATGCATGAAGTGATGAATGCTTCAGTATCATATAGGTCATGCCTAAAGTGATGTTTATTTATTATCATGCATGAAGTGATGAAATTGTTAAATCTCGTATTTTGATGATGAAACCAATTGATATGTGTTTATGATTTTAATCTGTATTTTAAGTAACGCAAGATGCTTTGATCAGGATGAGACAATTAAAGTAGGAAGAATCATGTTGTGCCGGGGGAAAACATGTTAGAAGATTGGACGTCGGGCCGGAGGAATGGTCGACATATCGACAGAAAGCTTCGGGCCGTGGATTCGGGCATTGGGCTAAGAAGAGCAGATATTGCGCTAAGGATATCGGAGTTGCGGAGTCAACTGGCCAATTAGGCAATAGGCCACAAGAGAGGACGATGCATCGAAGAATCATACGAAGAGTCGAGGGACCAATAACATGCCGGACAACTTGATTAATGCTTAGTATTAATTGTCTCGATCGAAGTATGTTTTTACATGTGCAGGATTAACTACAATAGCAACGCATGTAGCAAAATGAAGTCCCGGAGTCAAGATCGAGATCATGTTGGGAGTACGAGAGTTCGTCGGAAGTCCAGACGTTCGTCAGTAGTTCTGTCAGAACCAGCCAAGAAGTCTCGAAGCTTGCCAGAGAAGCTCATTGGAACTCACCAAGAAGATCGTCGTGAAGTCCAAGAGCTTGCCGGGAGTCCATCGGAACATTACCGAGAGATCGTCAGAAGTTCGCCGGAAGATCATCAGAAGCTCGCCGGAAGAATAGACTTACGGACTTGTTTAGCTCAGATTATTTCTTAGATTTCATAGTTAGCACGTAATCGGGTTTGGATTTGGGCCAACCTAATTAGGGGCCAGCTAGGCCTATGTAAAAATTGTGTTGGGCCCAATAAGAGGCCCAAACAGTACCCCAAGAAGTCTCACCGTCGTGGCATAGTCTTCGAGATTGTGTCAGGCGGTGGTACCATCCCTGGCAGGGTGCCAGGCGATGGTACCGCCCAACACTACCCCCCAGGCAGTGGTATTGCCAGACTGGGCGATGGTACCGCCCAGGGCAGTGTCAATGTCAGACTGACACTGGACGGTGGTACCGCCCAATGCAGGCGGTGGTACCGCCTGTGCCCGGGGAACCCAGGATGGGAAAGTTTTAGGCTCCAAGTTTGAATCAACTTGAAGCCTATAAATACCCCTCTCATCCTTGGTTAAAATACATAAGCACAGAGTATTCAAAAGTGAGAAAACGCTACTACAATCTCTTTATAAATTCCCTCCTCCACTCTAAGTTTAGAATTTTGTAAGAGGAGTGTGAGTGCTTGTAAGGGTTATCTCCTAAACCGGTGAAAAGAAGAAGAGGGGTGTAAAAGGTGATTGGCCTTCGCCTATTGAAGGAAGGCCTCTAGTGGACGCTGGTGACCTCATCGGAGGAGGAAGCCGAAAGTGGATGTAGGTCACATTGACCGAACCACTCTAAAAATCTGGTTTGCATTTCTATTGTTGCAATTTACATATTGTAAACCTCCTTACTTGCTCTTTATATCCACTACTCTCTTAACGTATGCTTGCAAAGTATTACCTTTACGAAACAATTTTACATCGGAAACGGTTTTAATCGAAAGAAAGTTTTTAAAGACGTGATTTAATCGCTGCATTAATTCACCCCCCCTCTTAGTGCCAACCTCGGACTCTCGATCTTAATAGAAATTGTGTATGCTATGCTTTGATGACTTAAAACTATGATGATGCATAATGTATGAAATTTTGATTTTGATCACTATGATCAAAATTGTTTCACTTGAATTCAAAGGTTATGATTCCTTTTGAATTCAAGTTTGCGTTATCTCAATATGACATATAGATAGGGGGAGCTAAGGTTAACTTCGTGTCATCAATTGGTTGTCATCATCAAAAAGGGAGAGATTGTTGAATCTCAAATTTTGATGATAAAATCAATTAGTGAATTAATGATCTAATCCATTTGTTGAGATAAGTGATGTAGGACTAACTACGATCATGAGAAAGGAAAAACAATTAAAGAAGAATCGAAGTTGGGCTGGAGTCACTGATCGGGCATCAGGTCAGATGAATTAGGGGATACACCGAAGGATCGGCCGATGTAGTGAAAGCTCATTAGAAGTTCGTCGGGAGTTCGCCGAAAGCTCATCGGAAGTTCGTCAAAAGCTTGCCGGAAGTTCACCGGAAGTTCGCCGGGATTCGTTGGGAGTTCGCCGAAAACTCATCGGAAGGTCGTCAAGACCGCTGAAAGTTCACCGAGAGTTCGAATGAACAATTGATGTGTCGAACAACTAGGATTGCTTACATTATAATTGTCTAGCCTTAATTGTCACAGTTAGGGTTTCAATTCGAGTTAGTTTTGGGAGAAATCCTATTAACTCAATTAAGGGCTAACTGGGCCTTTAACAAGGCTGAATTGGGCCAATTGGATGGCCTATTCAGCCACTTGGAGCCACATCAAGTGGTGGCACCGCCCAGATTGGGCGATGGAACCACTTGGGGCTCAGCCTCCTAGGTGGTCTGGGCGATGGTACAACCCAAACTGGGCGGTGGTACCATCGGTAGTTAATGCTACTAAGCGGTGGTACTGCCCTGTCAAGCGGTGATACCGCTAGAGCCTAGTCTTCGTGCTCTATCAAGCGGTCGTACCGCCCAAATTGAGCGATAGTACTGCTTAGTGTCAGTCTGCAAATAGTGGTGCCACCCAATAATTGTAGTGGTATCGCCAGTACATCGGAAACCCAAGATGAGACACTTTTTGGCTCTATTTTTGAAGCCATTGGAGCATATAAATACCCCACTCTTTCCTGCATAAAAGAGCAATGAAAGTGTGAACAAAAATCTTAAGATTTTAGGTTGTAAAATTGCTAAGTGTTCTCCTCCTCCCTTTCTAGTTTTGTGTTTATTCAAGAGAGGTACGAGGCTTGTAAGGGTTGTTTCCTAAACCCATGAAATGGAAAAAGTATTGTAAGAGGGTGGTTGGTCTTTGAACATTGAAGAAAGACTATTAGTGGACTTCGGTGGCTTCAACGTAGGAGGAATCGAAAGTGGATATAGGTCACAACGACCGAACCACTATAAATCTAGTATGCTTTCTTTTTGTGTGATTTCGTTTATGCTTTTCATTCTCATCACTCACTGATTTACTTGCTTATTGCCCTCAATCACTTATGAATGTTTTTAAGTTTGAAAGCTTTTTCGAATACAAGCTTTATCGAATGAATATTTTCGAATCGACATCGTATTTATCGAAAGCACTAATTCACCCCCCCATCTTAGTGTCGACTTGCTCCTAACATATATGACTCAACCCATGTGGCTAGGTACAGCTCAAGCCATGTGACTAGGCATGACTCAACCTATGTGATATGGCTAGGTATGACCCAACTCATATAGCTAGGTAAGAGCCAACCTATATGACAAGGTATGACCCAACCCATGTGGCCAAACAAGACCCAGCCCATATGGCCAGGTATAATCTAGCCCATGTGACAAAATATGATCCAACTCATGTGGTTAGGTATCAGTCAGCCCATGTGGTAAGGTACGACCTAACCCATGTGATCAGGCATGGTCCAGCTCATGCGACTTGGTACGACCCAATTCATATAGTCAAACACGAGCCAAACTCATATGTTTAGGCACGACCCAACCCGCGAGCTAAGCATAGCCTAATTCAGTGGTAAGGCTTAGTCCAACTTGTGAGTGAGGCTTAGATTAGTTAGTGAAGTTAAGCCTGCCCAACTGTGTGATTGGTGCTAAACACATCATTGCTCCTCTTTCCAACATGTTGTACCTTAGCCTAACCTATTACTTGGGATAAGCACATGTAGCAGACACGACCTCAACTCATGTGTCTAGGCATGACCCAACCCACGAGCTAAGTATGGCACAATTCGGTGATAAGGCTTAGCCCAACTTATGAGTGAGGCATAGCCTAGTCCGTGAAGTTAAACCCGCCTAGTTATATGATTGGTGTTAGATACATCATCGCTCCTTTATCCAGCCTGTTGTACCTCAGCCCAACCTATTACTTGGGACAAACACTTGCGGCACACATGACCCGTCTAAGACTCAAGTGGGTCGATTCGGTTTAGACTAGCACTATACGATATAGTCTAATTTCCTTTCCCTTTATTAGTTTGAGTTTGTTAATTGACTAAATTAGACAGGTTTGATCGATTAAAGTCAGTTTAGAGTGATTCCAAACAAACATGACTAGTTCAAATCTACATGACCTAATCGAGATTAATCAAATCTAGATTAGACCAGTCTAGAGTGATTCTAGACCGGTTCTATAGGGATTTGAGGTTGGTTCCATTACGTCATAATCGAATTGAGTTTGGTTTAAGTCAATGAGCTATTCCAATTAAGATTTTGGTTGATTGAAAACTATTGAGAGATTAATATTTCATGTTTTTATGATTTGATAAACTTAAAGATTTTATCTAAAGATATCATTTAAAAATAATTATTAATTTATTACTTAAGCTCTTAAGTTTATGATATTAATATGATTGTTATCATATAGTATATGTGACTTTGCTAGCGGTTCATATTGGAAGTACAACCTGTAAAAGGAGCTACGGGCTCATCATAATGTCGAGCCACTAATGAACATAGTCTAATAAATCATACATCAAGCATGGTCTCTCATAATAGTTGATCATACTGATTTATTTGATACATACGTGAATGAATGGATAAATGTGAATTAATGATAATTGATATTTATGTATCCTTGCCCCGATGGTAGGTATGATGATTCCCTTTGGGGATTAGTGGGTCATCAATCATGACGGTTAGATGGTTCCTCCATTCGTTATTAGGAGGAACATGTCTCCACTTGGGTGGATGAGAGATACCACTCCATCTACTATTGGGAGAGTGTAACATCGGGTGTTATGTATGCCTTTGTTATCTCATTATTATGTATGTATTGCATACGATTGATGCATAACATTATTTATTACGTAAGAAATTATCATTATTTTTCTAATGTATAAGTTTTATGATAAATCAATATATTATTATTTTTTATTAAATTATTGATATTTATATATATATTACAAATATTTAAGATTATTTTATGATTTTTCAAAAGTTCTACCAATATGTATGGTTACTGATATGTTTTTATCTTATATTTACTTTTAAAGTAATTCTCGAGGGAAAGAGACTTATGATCTAAAAAAAATATTTTTTTTAGTTCATAAAATATTTATTATTATAAAGACAATGATTTAAATTCAAGGATGAAAAAAAAATATTTTATAAATTATAAATAATAAAATAATAATTAGATATACTAATTAGATATAATTTATGATAAAGTAACTGCATATGTCAAATTATGATAAATATGATTCAACAATAATAATGAAATCATAAACAAACTATTTGGGGTCTATTACATGAATATAAATTATGGTAAATATTGTTGGGATCGAGGTCGGCACTAATAGGGGGGGTGAATTAATGCAGCGGTAAAAATTACGTTGGTTCAAAAAACCTTCGTACGATAAAATTTGATTTCGACGAAAACCGTTTCGGAAAAATCTTTAAATTGAAAGTATATGGAAGTATAGTTGATGTAAAGCAAGGAAGGCAGTTTGCAATTAAGATAGATAGCATAAAGTAAATGCAAACCAATTTATAGTGGTTTGGTCATCGTGACCTACATCCACTCCTCCGATTCCTCTTCCGTCAAGGCCACTGTCATTCACTATCGATCTTCCTTTAATAGGCGAAGATCAACCACCTTTTACAACTCGATTCTCCTTTTACCGAGTTTAGGAGATAACCCTTACACCCCCACTCACTCCTCTCTCAAACTATTCTAATACTTAGAACTTTGAGATGAGCTCACACAAGATTGCAATAGCGTTTCTTTCCTTTTTTACTCTCAATACTTGTGTGTGTTAACCAGGGATGAGAGGGGTATTTATAGGCTTCAAGTTGATTCAAACATGGAGCCTAAAAACATCTCATCCTGGGTTTCTTGGGTATGGGCGGTACTACCGCCTGCGCTGGGCGGTACCACCGCTAGTGTCAGTCTGACACTAACACTGCGCTGGGCGGTACCCACCGCCCAGTCTGGTGGTACCACTGCCTGAGAGGCTGTGCTGGGTGGTACCACTACCCAGACTAGTGGTACCACCGCCTGACATAATCTCGAAGATCATGCCACGACGGTGCCACTTTTTGGGACATTGTTTGGGCCTCTCATTGGGCCCAACACAGTACTTACATGGGCCCAACTTGCCCCTATTTGGATTGACCCAAATCCAAACCTAATTACGTACTAACTACGATTCCTAAGACATATTCTAAGCTAAACAAGTCCGTAAGTCTAGTTTCTTCTAGCGAGTGGACCTCTCGGCTAGTTCCTGCAGAACTTCCGACGAACGTCTGGACTTTCGACGAACTCTCGATCTCCCAACGAAATCGCATCATTGACTCCGGGACTTCATTTTGCTTTATGCCTTGCTATCATAGTTAATCTTGCACATGTAAAAACAAGCTTCGATCTAGACAATTAATACTAAGCATTAATCATGTTGTTCGGCATGTCATTGGTCCCTCGATGCTTCGTCCGATTCTTCAACGCATTGTCCTCTCTTACGGCCTATTGCCCAATCGGCTAGTTGACTCCGTAACTCCGATATCCTTGGCGTAATATCCGCTCTTCTTGGCTCGTTGCCCGAATCTATGGCCCAAAGCCTTTTGTCAATACGTCAACCGATCCTCTAGCTCGACGTCCAATCTTCTGACATGTTATCCTCCAGCACAACATGATTTTTTCTACTTTAATTGTCTCATCCTGATCGAAGCATCCTGCGTAACTCAAACCGTAGATTAAAGCATAAACACTTATCAATTGGTTTCATCATCAAAATCTGAGATTCAACAATCTCCCCCTTTTTGATGATGACAACCAATTGATGATGGAGTTAACCTTAACTCCCGGAGTTTAAACAAACTCCCCCTATCAATATGGCATATTTGAGTTGAACTCTTGGATTCAAAAATCTAAGCAACATGTCATGATAAAATCATGCATAACATCAACATACTTCTCCCCCTTTGTCATCAACAAAAAAGAGAAGTGTAATTTTCAAGTGTTTGGATATATAAGTTCAATACGTTGCATAATTAACATAATCTCTAGTTTTATCATCATGCAATTTTGCTATCATCATAGATATGCAAGGTAGTAAGATAGCAAGTTCTACAACATACAAGCTCGTAAATTTTACAACATTTTAGAACATGCAAGCTAGTAGTTTTGAGATATTCAAGAAAGTAACTCTTACTTCTTGAAATATGCAAATTTGTCAATTTTGCTAGATGTGCAAGATAGCATGTTTTACTTCTTGAGATAGGCAAGATAGCACTTCTTTCTCAATGTAATTTGCAAGCTAGCAAATTTTTGCTTCTTCTTGACTTGTGTAAGTTAGCTATCTCCCCTTTTGTCATTGTCAAAAAGAAGGGAAGAATATAATGTTGTAATTCTTTTCCCTTTACAATAATTTCAAATCATAACAAAGGTCAAAAAGGAGAAGTTCAATTATCAAGTGTTTGAGATATGTTGGTTTTACAACATTTTAAAACATGCAAGCCAGCAAATTTTACATCATTTTAGAGCTTGCAAGCTAGTAATTTTGCTTTTTTGCAAGTTAACAAGTTATGCTTCTTGAGATAACACTTTTGCTTCTCTTGAGATTGCAAGCTAGCAAGTCTTGGTGATGTCAAGATAGCAAGTTCTACATTATGCAAGATAGCAAATTTTTACTTCATTTTAAAAAATGTAAGCTAGCAATATTTGAGATGTTCAAGAAAGAAACTTTTGCTTTTTGAAATAAGTAAGTTAGCAATCTTTGCTTCTCTTTTGAGATGAGCATACTAGCAATTCTTTCTCCTCCTTTATCATTGGCAAAAAGAGGGGAATAATAAAACAATGGTGTAATTTATCAATTTTTAAATTATGACAAAAATAAAGTATCATTCTTATTGCAATATGTCATAATTGAGATAAACCTTGAATTTAAATTGTATTCAAGTCAATGCAATTTTAATCATGATTCACATCATATGCAATACATCATGTACATCATTATAATAAAATCATAAGTATTGCATGTATCATTCCAAATCATAAATATTTCACATCATGATGGTACAAATTTTATCAAATTACATCATACCATGCATGATCAAAACTTCTCCCCCTTTTATCATTGTAAATAAGAAGGAAGAAGGGAAGAACATAATGGTGTAAAACATTTCAATCATTTCAAGGCATACAAGCCATAAATACAAAGAAATCATATCATGAAAGATAAGATCACTTGAATACCAAAAGACATGATTCATATAGTAAATCTCTTCTTTAAATAAAATACCAAGAAAAAATCGTAGAAGTACAAAGAAGAGATCTTGATTCAAAAAAAAATCTCAAGTAATTCCAAGAGATCAAGATCATGATTTGAATAAAACTCATTTAAATTCAAATCATCAAATCAAAATTATTTTCAAGAGATTCACAAAAGCATAATATCCATGAATTCATTAATCTTTTATCGAAAAATCAATAGAGATGGAAAATGTATTCCATTTTTTTTTTGTGTTTCATTTTAAGTTGTTTTTTCCATACAAGCATGCTCAAGTTTTTTGTATGAAAATCATACATCATAGTTTAAAATCAAAAGAGTAAATTTCATCATAGAAATTATCAAGATCAATAACCCATAAATTACCCAAAAATCATCATTACTTCAAATCATCATGCATAATTAAATATACAATCGTCAATACTTACACTATTTCATATAAGCATATCTTTTTCATTTATGCCAAATCAAAATATGCATCGTTTTTAAAACCGAAAAAGTAACTTTTATTACAGCAAAAATCAATAATCCATAAATCGCAAGAATCATCATGCATAATTTTGAAATATAAATTTATTAAGCATGATCTCAAATTATATTATTTCATTAAGCATGATTTCATATTTTCAATCAAAATCATTTTGTTTGTTTATCATAAAATATGTATTTTTCATGATTATTTTTAAAATCATTAGAAAGGTAAGCATAATCCAATTTTATTTTTGCATTTTCATTAAACATGCAATTCAAAAAAAATATTTAATTTTCTTAAACTAAATTAAAAATAAGTCATGAGAAGCATTATGTAATTTCAAAATAAACTAAAGGCATTTTGATTACCTCATCGTCAAAAGTCGTTAAGGCGTAGTTTGCCACCTCACCTTTGTTGATTTTCTCCTCATCTTCGGATGAGCTTGATTCTTCCAAGATTACTTCCTTCTTCTTGCATTCATAGTAAGTAGTTGCGTTCTTTTTGTTCTTTAAATTTTCTTTTATTAACTTTTTAAATTTTATGAAAAGTTCAAGTTCACTATCACTTGAGCTTATGCTCGAGTGGTCTTTAATTGTTCTAAGTCTGAAATCCTTCCTATTCTTTGGAAAGTGGTTTTGTTCATCATGTTCATCATATGCATTGTGCACCATTTCATATGTCATCAATGAACCGATAAGTTCTTCAAGTGGAAAAATATTTAAATCTTTTGTTTCTTGTATTGTCGTTACTTTCGATTCCCAATTCTTATTAAGAGAACGTAAAACTTTGTTTACAAGTTCAAAATCCAAAAAACTTCTACCAAGTGCTTTTAAACCATTGACGACATCCGTAAAATGGGTGTACATGTCAACAATGGTTTCACTTGACTTTATTTGAAAAAGTTCAAAATCATGCATTAAAAAGTTGATTTTCGAATCTTTAACTTTGCTAGTGCCTTCGTGTGTGATTTCAAGAGTGTGTCATATGTTGAAAACCATTTCGCACATAAAAATTCGATTAAACTTAGTTTTATATAAGGCGCAAAATAGAGCATTTATAGCTCTAGCATTTAAAGAAAATGTCTTCTTCTCCAAACCATTCCAATCTTTCATTGGAAGAGAAGACCTTTTAAAACCGGATTCAACAATGTTCCATAAGTTCAAATCCAAAGAAAGCAAGAAAACTCTTATTCGAGTTTTCCAATATATGTAGTCTATCCCATTGAAAAATGGAGGACGAATGAGAGAGTGACCCTCTTGAAAGCTGAAAAGAGTCATTTCTCTTTGGGTGTTAAACCAAATGAGAAAACGAATCTCTAATACCAATTGTTGGGATCGGGGTCGGCACTAAGAGGGGAGTGAATTAGTGCAGCGGTAAAAATTACGTCGGTTCAAAAAACCTTCGTACGATAAAATCTGATTTCGATGAAAACCATTTCGGAAAGATCTTTAAATAGAAAACATACAAAAGTGTAGTTATGTAAAGCAAGGAAGGTAGTTTGCAGTTAAGATAAATAGCAGAAAGTAAACAAACCAAATTTTATAGTGGTTCGGTCGTCGTGACCTACATCCACTTTGCCGATTCCTCTTCCGTCGAGGCCACCAGTATCTACTATCGGTCTTCCTTCAATAGGCGAAGACCAACCATCTTTTACAACTCGATTCTCCTTTTACCGGGTTTAGGAGATAACCCTTACACCCCCACTCACTCCTCTCTCAAACTATTCTAACACTTAGAACTTTGAGAGGAGCTCACACAAGATTGCAGCAGCATTTCTTTCCTTTTTAACTCTTAATACTTGTGTGTGTTATCCAGGGATAAGAGGGGTATTTATAGGCTTCAAGTTGATTCAAACTTGGAGCCTAAAAATATCTCATCCCGGGTTTCCTAGGTATGGGCGGTACCACCGCATGCGCTTGGCGGTACCACCGCTAGTGTCAGTTTGACACTAACACTGCGCTGGGCAGTACCACCACCCAATCTGGTGGTACCACCGCTTAGGAGGCTGTGTTGGGTGGTACCACCACCCAGACTGGCGGTACCACCACTTGACACCCTGCTAGGGGTGGTACAACTGCCCAGACTGGCGGTACCATCGCCTGACACAGTCTCAAAGATTATGCCATGATGGTGCCACTTTTTGGGACACTGTTTGGGCCTCTTATTGGGCCCAACACAGTACTTACATGGGCCCAATTGGCCCCTAATTGGGTTGGCCCAAATCCAAACCTAATTATGTGCTAACTACGATTCCTAAGACATATTCTAAGCTAAACAAGTCCGTAAGTCTAGTTTATTCCGGCGAGCTTCCGACGAGCTTCCAGCGAACTTCCGACGATCTCTCAGCAATGTTCCAGCGGACTCCCGGCAAGCTCCTGGACTTCACGACGATCTTCTTGGCAAGTTCTGACAAGCTTCTTTGGCAAGCTCCTAGACTTCTCAGCAGAACTTCCGACGAACGTCTAGACTTCCGATGAACTCTCGAACTCCCAACGAAATCGCGTCCTTGACTCCGGGACTTCATTTTGCTTTATGCCTTGCTATCGTAGTTAATCCTGCACATGTAAAAACATACTTCGATCTAGATAATTAATACTAAGCATTAATCATGTTGTCTAGCATGTCATTGGTCCCTCGATGCTTCGTCCGATTCTTCGGCTTATCGTCATCTCTTGCGGCCTATTGCCTAATCGGCCAATTGACTCTGCAACTCCGATATCCTTGGTGCAATATCCACTCTTTTTGGCCCGATGCCCGAATCCATGGCCCGAAGCCTTCTGTCAATACGTCGACCGATCCTCCGGCTCGATGTCGAATCTTCTAACATGTTTTCCTCCGGCACAACATGATTTTTCCTACTTTAATTGTCTCATCCTGATCGAAGCATCCAACGTCACTCAAAACGCATATTAAAGCATAAACACTTCTCAATTAGTTTCATCATCAAAATCTGAGATTCAACAAATATGATGCATATGAAATATCATGAAAAATATTATAACACTTAAAATTCAGATACAATATCATGAATTTTATATTAACTTTTTTATGTTCAATTTTTTTAGAATTGAGAGTGCCTTAGTATATGTTTACGCTTATTAAATCTTATTGTAAAATTTAAGAAAGAAAAATAGCGTGTGATGCATATATGAAATAATGTTATAGATATTAGCAAAAATATGTTATTTTCTTGGTTTGTTAAAATTTCTTAGAAATGTGAGCGCATTTCAAATTTTCTTATAGATTTCTATAGAAATGTCACTATCATGTTTATACCTATGATTTTGTTTGATATGTGCAATTATTTATCATCCTTTTATTGTGATAAAATGTAAATATTTATATCTATATAAGCATGTTTATTAGTTTTTATTTAACTATGTACATTTGTTATTTATACACATGATTTATATCAAACATAAAATGAATTATATGTTTTAAAAATATTGACATGATTATATAATATCTTATGATAACCTTTATAAAGACAAAAATAAAAGGAAAATGTAATTAACCAAAAATATGAGTAAGAGTTGTTAAATAAGCAATACAAATCGATCTATAGTATTTTGGTTTTCTCGACTTACGTTTGTTTCTGATTTCTCTTCCCTTAATATCATCATATTTTACTATCGATATTCTTTCCAACAGATGAAGATTAACTACTCTTGTTATAATTTTTTTTTTTTTTTTAACAAGCTTAGGAGAGAACCTCCACACTCACTCTTATAAGATATCTCACCTCCTACAACTTAGAATCACTTATAAACTTAAAGAGTAAGAGACTCAAACAATGTTTAAAAAGAGAGCCACAACCCCTTACAAATATAGAATTTGATACTCCATCAACAAAACTGAATAAGGTATGTATAAGCCCCAAAAGACTTTAAAAATGGAACCAAAAAATTCAAATCCTCGAAATTTCGGGGTACGAGAGGTACTACCGTTGACATATGGCGGTATTACCGTCATAACTTTTAATGCTGCAATTTTGGACTTTTGGGTGGTACTACTATTATAATTTTTGAATTTTGGATAGCATTACCATCGCCCTAGACGGTGCCACCATTGGTAGTACTCATAAGCACTATTTATGCTTGTCGATTGACTCAAATGATATCACCACTTGGGCCTAACGGTACCACCGCCCAAGCTTGCATTAGACCACTAGTTTAGTTTTTTAACGGGCTTAATTCGGCCCTGATTCAATCCCATTTGTTTTTTTGACAAGTTGGTATAGTTTCGATCTAATACAAACTCTATTTGATTTAGAAAGGCCTCGATCAAAACTTTAACAATCCAACTACAACACAATTATGAAGCTTTCAACATGTTGTATACCATTCCGACACATCGTTCGTTCTTTCAGCGCTTCATTTGAATCTCCGACATATTATCCTTCCTTTCGACATATTATCCAATTCATTGGTATATCGACTTTCTTATGTTATTGAATCTTTTGATACAATACCCAATCCTTCCAACACAATGTCCGATCTTACAAGTTCAATCTTCGACATGTTGACCAATCTTTCGGTTCGACATTCAATTTCCAACATAATACTTTTCCCGGCACAATGCTCGATTCTCTTGTTTCGATAATTTATCTTTTGATGGTTCGAGTTCGTAATCGAAGTATTTTATGCATCACTTATTTCAAAAGCATATTAATCCATAAACTCATCAATTAATTTTATCATCAAAATATTGAATTCTTTAATATGATGATAATAGTCGAATGTTTAATATTATTATATAATATAAATGAACAGTTTTAAGTTTTAAAAATTTTGATATAATATTTTTCATAAAATATGACTCTATATATATCCCTGCTAAAAGCTGAGAGTATATGGCGGTCATCACTAAAATTTTTTAAAAATATATCTAGATATATGTGCATGACCACAAATAAATAACTCTACAATAGACTATTATGTACCATGAGAATAATAAAGAAAGTATAAGTCAAAATAGCGTAGTTCAAGGCCTGGTCCTAGTTTGTTTGCTTCAAATTGATACTATTTACAATAAGTAAGGTTTAAGCCTTATAAAAGTATCTCACTAACCATATAGTATAAGTTCGATAAATAATTTTTTATTTATTCATGTTATTTTTAATAATATTAAAAAAATTAAAATTTTGTGAGAGGATTGTTAGGATCGAGTCACGAAAGATATAAAAAAATTTCATTTACTCTCTTTTGTTTTTTATTTTTTATTCTTTTTCTTTTCTTTACGTCGTTTTCAATGTCATTATATGCTTTAACATTTGGGTCCTTAAGTTATCTGAGTCTTCCCTATAAAACAGTAAAATCTCTTTTTTAATTTTTTATTAACATTTGGGCAGAAGATATATGTTTAACTATCAAGGTTCAAGAACAATATATGGGCGGAAGTTTCTTCATAACGCTGCTCTTCGTTCATATCATTCAACTTCGCATACAAAGCAGCGTCATTAACAAGGGTTTCACTTGGAATAAAGAATCCCCATGAACCAGGAGTTCTTTGTACGTGATGCCACCTAACCATCTTTGAACCGGATTTAAGCTCGGGCTCGAGTCGACTCGCACGGTAAAACCCGTCCGATGACTCGGGCGAGTCGACTCGAGTCTATAGTGTCGAGTCAAGCGGGCTCGATATAAAAGGTCCGACAAAGGGAAAAAAACGCGACCATCTCCCAGGCGCGCGACACCGAACGGCGAACCCTAGCGAAGCAAGCCCCGTTGCCTTTAGCGATATTCCTCAAGGCGGTCATCGCCCGCGACATCCAGTCGTTTCTCCTTTTTATTCCCAAGCGATATCTGTTGCCGTCGTCGAGATCCAGCCGTCGCCACCAGCCGCATCCCTCTGGTACGTTCTTCTGTCCTCTCCTCTACTCGTCTCACCATTACTACCATCCTCCTCTATTTACTGCATAGCCGACCTCTTTTCCCAATTACCTCCCTCGCCTCCTCTCTCCCCTCACTGAACACTGCTGACTGCCTACTTCCCTTAGCTTTCTAAGTCTACCTGACACAAAATTATGATATGGTCATGCTCCACATGTCTAGAGCATTGCGCAATGTGACGGCTTGAATTGCGTGCACTTTATTTTCTTTCAGGCCTTTTCCTCTCCTGCTTCTCGGGCTTCCGAAAGCGACTCGTTTACTGATGCCTTAATGATATTTCGTTATATATTCCTGGAGCAGGATTGTGTAAATCGTACCTTTTTGATGCAGGTGAAGATTAAGTAGATCCCTATACTTGGCTGGAAAGACTCTTTTTTGCCCCTTTTTGATCCCAACATCCTGTGAGAAGCAGCGTTGGTGAAAGAAGATACATCATTGATTATTAATACTTCATTTGTGGAATGGTTTTTCAGTTTCCGTGCTATCTTGTATAGTCATTATTCCACAGACTGAAGCTTTACAAGATGGGAAAAGGTCACAAATTTTTTCATATCTGTGTTAATTAGTTATTTTTGATATTGATACCTTATAATATGTCTTCCCAACTTTAGATATGATCAGTCTCTATTTTCTGATCTCTCTTCGATGACTGTTTTGCAAATGATGCTGTGGTTGATTTTTAGTTGTTATTTTAATATACTTCCTTACTTGGAAATAACCCCAGTGGATTATCTATGTTCTCATCACCTCTTCTTCTCTGTGATGCAAAGTCACTTGATATGCAGACTTTGTAGTGCTGTATGTAATATAAATGGTGATTCAATGACATGCATGTTTTCTTCCTGATTTAGAGATAAGAAAGAATTGAAGCAAAACATAACACAGTTGATTGGTTATTTTGAAAATAAATTGACAGAAAGGGGAAGCTTTAGTTATACAACTAAACCCAGTATTACTTCTGAATATATCTTGACCTGGGACTCTTGATATTACTTCTTTGTTAAACATAGAAGTATTATGAAACAAATTTATCATATTGTATATTCTGTTGGAGATTTATTATATGTATTACTTTTTCTAGCTCTCATCTAAAACTTCAGAGGTTAAGAATTTACTAATGTTGATATGAGTTTATTTTATATTTAAGTTAATCAAGGGATAATGGTATGGAGATTAAGGCATGATGGAGGAATTATTATTATAAATTATGTAATGACAATTGTATAGACAACTTAGCTTTACAAAAAAAATAGTTAAATACAAACCATAGAATTGTCCTAAAAAAAGGGTAATTATGGTTAAATAAGATTTATCCAAAATGAAAATAGGTAAGAATACAGGAATTGATGATATCCCAATTGATGCTTGGTTAGGAGATTAAGGATTATTGAATTGGCTAATTTATTTAACGAAATTTTGAAAACAAAAGTATTTTCTTTTTGGTGAAAAACATTTTCTTGTCAATCTATGAGAACGAGAAATATTTAATGTTACTAAAATTATTTAGGAATTAAGATAATGAGCCATAGTATGAAATGAAGGCTAAGGTATGAGAGAAGTATTTTAGCTTATCAATCTGATTGTGCTGGAAAGACCAATAAGATATTTATTTATTGAAACAAGTAATGGGAAATTACAGAGAAAAGAAAAAAGACTTGTATTAAATTATTTTCATTTAAGCTATTTTTCTTTGTCTTTCTAAATTGCATCTAGCTTCACTCGGGCATGTGCTTTCTTGTGCCTCTCCCTTGGACATTTATGAGACACTACCTCAAGTACACTTTTCTCCTTTGTCAAATGTCAACCCTGATGCACGCAACATTTTATAATGTAAAAGAGAATAAAGAATGAGAGGAAAAAACAAACAAGCAAGCTGCTTTTTTTGGATTAGAGGATGCATATAAGATCCTTTACCCATTAAACAAACAAAATGAAAAATTCACACATGGTTAAAGGCCTATAAGAAGGTCAGACCCACATGGTATGTTTCATAAAATGGGGTTGATTACAATGTCAACACTGTATGTATTTAGTTGGCATAGCTCGCAGCAACACTATCCAAAATGTTCAATTCCAGGTATTGGACCCATGTTGGTCCATGGTTGGACCAGTATGGGTTCGGTCTCTGTTGGCATACTGATATATGGTACACCAGCACATACTGTGGTACCAAGAAGGGGGGATGGGGATTTTCTTGTTGCGGCTGGGGGAGTCGGAGGAGGTGTAGAGGAGGAGAAATACCAGGAGGTCCAGCGGCGGTGGGAAGTGGGTGGCGTTTGATGGCAGGCAGGAAATGGGCGGCACTTAGTGGCAAGGAGGAAGCAACTGCCGCTTGATGGCAGGCTGGCAGGTCTGCGTCGTGGGTGTGCAGGCTGCACGCTTGTGTCTGCTCGTATACCCTAAGTTGACAGGTTTAAAAAAACAAAAAAGCCCGGTTGGACTGCTGGAAAGGGTCACTCTATGTCCTGGTCCAGGAGCTGACCAATATCTGTTGCTCAGGACATACTGTTCCACCCGGTATGTTGGACAATGCCACTAGCCACATTCCATAATCGTTGATGCTGCTGGATGTTATTCTTCTGTTAGTTGAACTTTAATTAATTGCATGAAATGTAATTTAAAGATTGTAGGATAAAATAATTATTTAATGATTGTGCTTTCTTAGCACCAAGAAGTCACCAGCAAGGTATGTAATATTGTACCGTGCCGGCATTTCGACGTTTGCTGGGTACGGTATGATATTGTATACCGAGCGGTATACCGTTCGATATACCGCTCGGTATATGTATATATATATATATATATATATATATATATATAATTCAACAACGTCGTCGAAGCGACGTCGCCTCGTTTATAT
>LVTN01000875.1:21788-35365 GCA_001649415.1 Musa itinerans | reverse complement strand
AAGGCGACGTCGCCTTTTCCTTCTCCCACGTGGGGCGACGCCGCCGAGTATATATATAAAATATTTTTATAAAAGGTGACGTCGCGTCACCTCGGTGACGTCGCGTCACCACGGCGACGTCGCGTCACCACGACGACGTCGCGTCACCACGGCGACGTCGCCTTGTTTATATATATATATATAAGATTATATATATATTTATATATAGATATTTATATATAAATATTCTTATAAAAGGCAACGTTGCGTCGCCTCGGCGACGTCGTCGAAAAAGGCGACGTGACGTTGCCTTATATATATATATATCGTTCCGTCCAGTAACGGGTGGTCCGTGTATCGGTCAGCTGACGGACCGGTACATATCGTCCGTACCAGACGGTATTATTCGAAATTGCATACCTTGGTCACCAGAATTAGTGCATTTGGAACCATAGATCCATTAAAGCATTTATGGAATTTGGATAAATATTCTGAATGCAATTAATGTTCTTTTTTTCTTTTGACAGATAAGAAGGTTGGAAAAGCAGCACAGGGTACCACAAAGCCTTTGCCTAAGCTTACAAGGAAGAAGCTAAAGTTAGAAGAAGACCCAGATTCTGGTAATCAAACTGCTAGAGGAGCTTCTACTGAAGCTCAAAAGAACTTGAGAATTTTAAAAGGTATAAATTTATATAAACCTTGTGAATGTCTTGATCTACTTTTGTATTGTATGACTATGGTAGCACCTGATGGAATTAGTTTGTAACCGTGCTCTCTTAGCAGGAAGAAGTCATATGAATTAGTTTGTAGTACCTTATGGCTGTGCTCTCTTATTAGCAAGAAGTCATCTGAATTAGTACATTTGGAACAATAAATCTATTGAGGCATTTATGGAATTTGGATAAATATTCTTAATATATAATGTTATTCTTTGTATTGATAGGTAAGAAAGTTTGGAAAGCAGCAAAGGGTACCTCAAAGCTTTTGGTTAAGCTTAGAAAGAAGAAGCTTAAGTTAGAAGACCCAAGTTCTGGTGATCAAACTATTGAAGGAGTGTCTACTGAAGCCAAAAATAACTTGAGAATTTTGAAAGGTATGAATTTATATATATGTACACCTTATGAATGTCTTGGAGCTACTTTTGTATTGTATGAATCAGGGATTCGAATCTCAAATCGTACCGCCCAGTACAGGCGGTACATACTCGTCTGCTAGTTGATTGGCATGCGGACCGCCCACTACCGGGCAGTATCAGCTAGCGGGCAGAACGAGGAGCACGACGGCGAGGAAGACGAGGCTGCAGCGCTCGTTAGACGGAGAAGGCATGAGGGAGGAGAGAGTTGGATGTGGCGGGATACGAAGAAGCTCTTCGTCGGGCGAAACATGGTAAGGGGAGGGTCCTCACTTCGTCGGGCGGAACACGATAGGGTGCGAGTCCTCGCTCCGTCGGGTGAAACGCGGTAGGGGGCGGAGGGATCGTGGCCACTATGGTCGGGGAGGTCGCGGTCGACGGCGAAGGAAGGGATCCTGGCCCAGGTTGGATTGCTGCTTCCCCTTCTCGCTCTCGCCGTCATCTTGGTCTTCTTCCTCACAGTCGCTGAGGGCAACAGCGGCGGGGGAGTGAGAGACGAGCTCGCCCTGGGCTGGATACCCGTCGGATCTGGCTCCTGTGGGAGCATTGCGCAGTGCCTCACGGGGGATGAGTTCGAGTTGGGGATGGAGGTCACCTGTCGCATCCTCGCTTGCTTCGCCATCACCCCCTTTCCATCTCTCGAGATGGAAAGGGGGTGATGGCTTCTTCTTCTTTTAAGAAGAAACCATCCTTGCCCGCATGCAAGGTTTCTTCTTAAAAGAAGGGTGTACCGCTCGGTACGCCTTGGCATATCGCTCGGTACATCATACCATACTGTACCGAGCAAAGCTTGGTACATCGGTACGGTACAGTATGAAATTAAAAACTTGGTATGAATATTGTAGTACTCGATGGGATTAGTTTCTAATCAACTATGCATCTCATGATACTATTATATTCCAGTATGATTATTATTTTGGTGGATTTGCTTTGTGTGCTAATCTTGGGTTATTGATGCTAGCTGATTGAAAAAATGTTGGGTCTCTTGATGGGTTTTTGGTATAGTGCTATTACCAGATGATATACCATCTTTTACACGATGAATACATATTGTTGACATAATGAAGAGTTAGCTTTAAAATAATTGAGAAGTCATGGGGACCCAAACACTCGAAGAATCAAATCTTGAACATGTGCAACTAAAAATCAGAAGACATAATTCTAAAAGAAAAAAGCAACTACAATTCTCTAAGTTCTTTTTTCTCTTTTGGTGCTACTCAGTTCTTATAAAGTATTGATGCACTTAAAGAGGTGTCCAAATAATGACCAACATCCATCACTTGGTGCTTGTTTTATTGCTTTTACAAAGGGTTAACATACTTGTTGAAACAATTTGAAAAGTTGGTTTTGTTGTATGTTCCAAACTGTTTTTTAAGTTAGTCCTCCATAAACAAGTGGGTATGGATCACTCCAAGACTGATGCAAAAATTAAGAGAATAATTGAGAACAAAAAGAGCAATAATTCTAGAATTGTACTCTTTAATAAATGTCTCAGTTGATTGATTCTAAGAGAGATGAAAACAAAAGGATATGTAAATAGATTTTCTTTTAATCTTGTCAGTTGTCACACTTGCAGAAGAAATAAAGAAAAGAAGCTTTTGGCCTTTGCTTGTAGATGTCTCTTTTTGTTGCTGGCTTATCTGTTGAACTTCTTGTAGTGGAAGCCTAAGGAACCATGATCTATTAGAATTTGTAATGAAAACCTCTTTCTGGTAAAATATAGTTTGTCATATAACAGGTGCTAGGTTATTTGTAGTCTGATTATCAGGTCTTATTGATTGTTATTTTTAATTAAAATTGCTTTTATGAAGAGCAATTAAGTGTGCATTTACTGTAGCTTATTTCTTCAAAGCCAACTCCTATGACATGTACATAACTATAGCTAGGAGGTCTTGTGGGAGAAAACTTTCTTTTTATGGAAATTTTAACACCTTTTTAAATTCCATCAAAAGAGTGACCTTTAACATGCCAAATAGCTCCTAATAGCTAAACAACCTATTTAACCTATATCATAGGATACTTATACACCATATACTCAAAAACAGGAAACGTACTTTCTAAAGTAGCTACTAAATAATGATGAAAAAGATCCAAATTAATAAGAAAGTGAAAAAAATCTAAACCTATTACTATTAGGACCTAGAGAAGACTCAATTATCTCTCTCCTAGGCCCTAGCTTGATTATATGTGGGTTGAGTGGGTTTTCGACACTTTGCAACAAATTTACTTGATCTAGACATGAACTGTAGCATCCAGTCTAGCAAGCTTACATGTGGTCATAGTTTTGAACATTGATAGGGCTGATACTTTTCAATACCAATGGTTACTGGTCTGATCAAGTATCAGTATTGACATGTATAGCTCGATATTGATACATTTCTGTTCCTTTATATTTAGCTATTATTTTCTTTAATGGTAATGAGCAATATGAGTCTGTATCCTATCCAATGTACTGGTACCAAATGATCACCAAAACCCATATTGGAGCAACAATTAAGTCTTTGCATGTGCTTAAGTTAATTTTTATGGTTTTATGATTAAAGGTCATTTTATTGAACCCAAAGCATTGATATAGTTTTTTCTTGATTGAACTCAGAGCACTGTTATATTTTATTCAGCATATTTTCTATGATTCTAATCTCATACTAATGATATATTCTTACTGATGCAATTATTTTATGCATACTTTTATGGTTTTAGAGCATAAGAAAAATAAAGCAAAACCAATGGAGAAGGAAGGCAAATTGTCAAAAAGGAAAAAAGGAGGGGAAGATAACAAAAGTTTTACTAGCAATGGCGGTCAACATCTAAACAAGGACGACCATGTTTTTGATCTAATAAATTGTGAGTAACTAGATTTGCGTGCCTAACTCTGTTCTTTCCATGTTTTTTAGTTTCATATACCACTCAGTGTTATCATCTTCATATACCACTAAGTGTTATCATATTCTTCCTGTAAGTTGTTTTCTTCCTGTAAGTTGTTTAACTTGTAGCTTTATGAAGTGAGTGGTTCATGTAGCACTTTACAATCATCTAATCCCAAATTTATTTGCACATTATGGAGAAGCACATGTGAGTTTTTCTGTGCTTTTGAGTTTCATATACCCCTATGTATTATCATATCCTTTGCTAATGAACTATGTTCATCCTGTAAGTAGTTTTAACTTCTAGAGTATGAAATATATGGTTTGTGTGGTACTTTACAGTTTACAATCAACTAGCCCCAAATTTAGTTGCACAGTATGGAAAAGCTCATAGTAATTTCCTGGATCAACTGGAAGTGAAAAAACAATAACAGAATGATCCAGAAAAAACATATTCGTTTAAGGAGCAAGTAATATATCAAGTATATTCGATGGAGAACGATCTAGGTTTATAAAGGATTTTAGAAGAGTTTATTCTAAGCAAAGAAATCAGTAAAAAGTCATTAATTAGCTGACGTAGAAATTCTAAGAGTTGTGTGAAAAAATGAAGAGTCTTTTGGTTACCTTGGAACTCTACTTTTTGTATTAAGTGCACTCTTAAATTAAATGTACTCTTTTTCTTCTCAGCTATACTAAATTGTTTTAAAGCTATTAAGATCTTTTAGAAATCAAGTTGGGTTTGTAAAAGCATACAAATTCTTTAGGAGATTACGTCTGGGAATCATTGTCTTCATTGATTGTACTCAGGCTCCTAAACCCTATAAATAATGAGTTTGTCAATGGATGAAACACTTCAGATTTAATTGAAAAGAATTGCATCTTATCTTTTCTAGTCTCTTACTCTCCTCTCTAATCTTATTCCTCTTTCTCTCGCTTTCTCTCTACTTCTCTTTCTGTTCTACATCAATATTACACTATGAATATTAGTGAATGTGTAAAGTCATCTAAATTAACCAACAAGAAAGCTAAATTTTCTTAATCTCCATCATCAGGTCCTCTAACCTAGGGAAATATTAGAATAGCTACAAAGGTCTTTTGCAGACAGAAGCTTTTGATGATCAACAGAAGTAATGGCAGTTTTTTTCTCCTTTTTCTATTTATGCTAGTGGGAGAGATATTCTACTTAAGCGAACTTGCTATTGACTACTTCCTCCAGACCTTTTTCTTATGTACAAGGGAATTATTGGGCTGTGTCAAGGTTGTATAAACTTGAAACTGTCGTCATAATATAATGGAGAACCATCTAGCTTTACAAAGGGTTTCGAAAAAAAATATTCTAGGCAAAAAAATCAACAAAGAGACATCAATTAGTTGGTCTAGAAATTCTGAGATTGTGTTGAAAATAAACAACTCTTTTGGCCTTTTTAGGTGCTAACCTAGGGACTCCTTTTGTAATAAGTGCACTCTTTTACTATTTAGGTATCCTAGAAGTCACATTTCAGATATCTAAAAAGTATACAAGTTCTCTAGGAGATTACTTTTGGGAATCATTGCCTTCATTGATTATACCAAGGCTCCTAAACCCCTATAAATAGTGGAGCTTGTCAATGGATGAAGCACTTCAGATTTGAATGAAAATAATTGCATCTTCTCTCTTCTAGTCTCTTACTCTTTCTTATCTCGCACTTATCTTTCTTTTCTTCCCCTCTCTCTCTCTACTTCCCTACTCTATTCTACATTAGTTTGGTATCAGAGTGTATCAAGAAACCTGCATTGTAGCTTATTGGGCCCCAACTAGCAGCTTCAATCAATAGTGACATCATCATCATTCACGTATCCTTACACCCCCAACATTAGTCACTTGTGTGCGGAGTGGACTTTGGGGTGATTGCCCCTACGGAGGTGGACCACTTGTGTGCGGAGGTGGACCAGTTAGCTCTCAGTGCTTGTTAGTTTTTGAAAAATTCTCTAGTCTTTTTGTTAGAAAGAAAAATCATAATTTCATTAGATCATGGTTCTTATCGATTCTCCCTTCGTTTTCTCCTTTT
Source organism: Musa itinerans (assembly GCA_001649415.1). Lineage (NCBI taxonomy): Eukaryota > Viridiplantae > Streptophyta > Magnoliopsida > Zingiberales > Musaceae > Musa > Musa itinerans. The sequence continues at coordinate 29,342 of LVTN01000875.1, read as the reverse complement.
TTTTTTTTTTTCTATTTATCACCCTCTCTCTCTTTTAACTATAACTATAGTACCATTAAGATTTTTAACCTTGAAAGTTGTCCAAAAAAAAGGTGAGAGAATTACTTGAATCATTGCATTTCTATCTTGTACACTGCAACAATTAACAACCTCATTACCAAAAGGCAATTTGTCAATAGCTTTAGAATCATGACTAAGCGAGGTGACAGCCAAAAACAATCTTGATGAATCCCAAAACCAACATAGTGAGGTAGACACTGTTAGGACCAAACTAGTAGATCATGACACAATATTGAACCAGTTATGTGACTAGATGACCCAAGTCTTATGAGCTCTCCAAAACCTTGTAAAACAATCCATAAATGAGGAGATTAATGAGTTGGTAAGGCAACATGTTCATTCGCTACAATCCATAACTTCAAATCAAGGAATTTTATCTACTCAAGCCCCACTTCGAACAAATCGTAGGTACACCTATAAGGCACCTTTTCACAATCATGCTCCAACAATTCCTAATGACTAAGCTTTTGCCCTTAATGATGAATTCCTAGAACCCACTAGAAATCCACAATCTTGAGTAATGGGCCAACGAGTCCGGTTTACTGATAATTTGGGGGAATGGCTATAAGAGTCAAAGTGGATGTGCCAGACTTTGATGGTAGGTTTGATCCAAATGTATTTGTTATCTGGTTAGATAGCATAGAGGATTAGTTTGAGTGGTATGGAATGATTGATATTAAATATATACGTTTTGTAAAAATAAAATTGGTAGGGTCTACTAGGAAATATTGGCAACATATCCAACGTAGTTTTGAATACCGTCGAGAGGTTCCCATCACTTAATGGGAAGTCATGAAACAAAAGGAAAAGTTCTAACCCAACCATGAATCGTCCAACTCATTTAATCATCGATTTTCAAACTAGTTCATTTTCAATCCAATGTCATTATTGTCATAATAAAGATCACATTGGCTCTTGTTGTCCTCAACGTAACCTTATATTAAAACAAGAACCACAAGATCAAATCAAGTAGACCAAGTACTTGAACCTGAAGCCTACTCAGGTGATGAAAATGAACTAGAATTTGAAGATGCCTATGTCAATGTTTTTTGCATTATTCTCTCTATTGTTAGTGATTCCAATGAATGGAAAAGGACAAGTATCTTCCATACTTCTATTCGTAGTGGGGAGAGAACTTGCAAGTTGGTTATAGATGGGGGTAGAACTATGGAAGTAGTTTCAAAATCAGCTACCAAGAGACTAAACCTTAAGGTAGAGTCACATCTGATCTCATTCTAAGTAGCGTAGGTTGATAAAACCACTCTACTCGTGATCGAGAGATGCCTGGTTCCAATTAAAATAGGCGATTACTAGGATGAGATTTATTGTGATGTCCTACCAATGCATGTTGTCCACATTCTTTTAGGTTGGCCTTGGTTGTATGACCTTAATGTTACCAATCATGGAAGAGAAAACACCTATGCCTTTTGATACAAAGGCAAAAACATCATCTTGTAAACAGCAAAACCGTTAGAAAATGACAAATCAGGAACTCCCAAGTCTCTTCCACAAGCCCCAACCACCAAAGTAATCCGCTTACTTGATCCTAAATCTTTTGAAGTAGCGAGCCTAGACAATAAATTTTGTGTGACCATCAGTGCTAGAGAAATTCCTAGCCATTGCACTGCTCATGACCTAAATTCTAAGGTTAAATCCTTGTTAGATGAATTTTTTGATGTCATACCCTCGGAATTACCTAGTGAACTACAACTCTTACGGGAAATCTAACATGCCATTGACTTTGTCTTAGGATTGCAGCTCCCGAATCTCCCACACTATAGGATGAATCCTAAGGAGAGAGTCGAGATAAACAAGTAAGTTGAAGAACTTTTGGCTAAAGTATTTGTACGACATAGCCTTAGTCTTTGCAATGTTCCTACGTTGTTAACCCCTAAGAAAGATGAGTTTTGGAGTATGTGTCGATAGTTAAGCGATCAACAAAATAACAATCAACTATCGCTTCCCAATTCCTTGACTTGAGAATATGCTAGACCTTCTCGCTAGATCTAGTTGGTTTTCAAAACTTGATCTAAGCAGATATCACTAGATTTGTATCAGACCTGGTGATGAATGAAAACCAATATTCAAAACTCAAGATGGCCTGTACAAATGGCTTGCCATACCCTTTGGTCTATCCAATGCCCCTAAGCATTTTTATGTGCTTCATGAACCAAGTTTTACAACCCTACATAGGCAAATTTATTGTAGTGACATAGTCTACTTTGACGACATCTTGATCTTTAGTAAGGATAAAGAGAATCATTTAGAATGTCTTCAACGGGTTCTTACTACCCTTCGAGTTGCTAAGCTATATGTCAATCTGAAAAAGTATTTGTTCATGCAAATCGATGTCCTATTCCTAGTCTTCATCATTTTTTCCCAAGGTATTGCCACTGATCCAGAAAAGATCCATGTCATTATAGAGTGGCCTGAGCCGGTTCGAAGTTTCTATAGATTAGTCTCTTTTTATAAGAGATTCATTAGAGGGTTTAGCTGTATCATGACACTTATCACTCATTGATTGCCTAAATAAGGGTGAGTTTTCTTGGACCCTAGCCATTGCCAAAGCCTTTGCTGATATCAAAACAAGAATGACCATTGCTCCTGTTCTTAGGCACCCAGACTTTAGTAAACCCTTTAATGTCACTTGTGATGCCTTTGGTATAGGCATAAGAGGAATTCTAAGTTGAGGGTCAACCTATCGCCTTTTTAACCGAGAAACTTATTCTACCTACGATAAAGGACTCTATGCGATTGTGCAATGTCTTAGGTATTAGTGATACTACCTTATGTCGCAAGAATTTCTTGTTGTCGGACCACCGGGCCCTAAGATACTTAAATGCTCAAAAGAAGTTAGATGCCCGACATGCCAAGTGGGATGAGTTTCTCAACAAATACTTTTTTGTAATTAAACATTGTTTTGACACTCAAAACAAGGCTGCTGATGCCCTTAGTCGAATTTCTACAATCCTATCTACCATGAGTGTGAAGGTCATAGGATTCGAGCGATTAAAAGAAGAGTATACCCAATGTCCAAACTTTAGTCACATCTATCAATAAGTCCAAGATGGAAATTGTCGTGAACTATGAACTTCATTCTTAGGGATGGTTAACTTTTTTGATCCACTAGTTGTGTGGTCCTCGATCCTCTCTTTGAGACTTTCTTACTTGGGGAATGCACACAGGTGGATTAGCAGGTCACCTAAGCCGAGACAAAACCATTGTATTAGTCAAGGATAGATTTTACTAATGTTCCTTAAAGCGAGATGTTGCTCGAGTAGTGTCATAGTGTCACACTTGTCAAATTGCCAAAACTCACAAGCATAATATTGGCCTATACACCCCATTACCCATTTCACACTCCCTATAGCAAGATGTGAGTTTTGATTTTGTCCTTGGGCTTCCTAAAATAGCCTATGTCTATGACTCGATCCTAGTTGTTGTTGATCGATTTTTAAAAATGACCTACTTTACCCATTTCACACTCCCTATGACAAGATGTGAGTTTTGATTTTGTCCTTGGGCTTCCTAAAATAGCCTATGTCTATGACTCGATCCTAGTTGTTGCTGATCGATTTTTAAAAATGACCTACTTTATCCCATGAAACAAGACCAACGATGTCTCATATATTGCTAAAATGTTTTTTTCGAAAAGTGATTAAATTATATGGTTTACCCTCAAATATGGTGCTTGATAGAGATGTGAAATTTGTTAGCTACTTTTGGAAAATTTTGTGGAAATTGTTTGGCACAACATTGAAGTACTCTTCAGCCTTTCACCTCTATATAGATGGTCAAACTGAGGTTGTTAACCGTTCCTCAGGAAATCTTCTTAGATGTTTAGTTGGGGAGAAATCGGGAAATTGAGACTTAACCTTACCCACAATAGAGTTTGTATACAATAACTAAGTCCATCGCTCCACTAGAAAAAGCACATTTGAAGTTGTCCTTGGCTATACTCCTCGCACACCCATTGACCTTGCACTTCTTCCACTTGATTATCGTGCCTTAGAACCAATCCACTCTTTCGCTCAATATATTCATGATTTGTATGTTGAGATTCGATGTAAAATTGTCATAAGTAATGAAAGCTACAAACTTGTTGCTAAAAACTCATTCAAGAAGTTGCATATCATAGGAGTCGAGAGTTTCAACTTGGTGATTATGTCTTGGTTCATATTCACCTTGAGAGATTCCCTAAAAACTCATTCAAGAAGATGCATGCTTGAGCCATTGGTTCTTTCCCTGTTTTCCAAATATTGGGATCTAATTTATATATGCTCGATTTGCTTTTCGACTTAAATATTAGTCTAGTTTTTAATGTGGAGGATTTAACTTTTGAGCCTCCTCTCTGTTTCTATCGGTATTCTTGCAAGTGACAATCCTCCTAAAACACCAATTCTCCCATAACACAGTGATGGCGTAGAGGCCATTCTTGATGATCGCCTTATTACTTCTGCCACTAGCATCACTCAATACTTTTTTGTCAAGTGGTGTAATTGTCCAACCTCTGATGTCTTGTTGAAAATTGAAAAGGCTTTTGGTTTTACTAAGTGCTAACTAATCTAAGGACTCATTTTGTACCAAGTGCACTCATTTACTATTTAGATATTCTAGAAGTCACATTTGGGATTTTTAAAAGCATACAAGTTCCTTAGGAGGTTACTCTTGAGAATTATTGTCTCCATTGATTATACCAATGCTCCTAAACCCCCATAAATAGTGGAGCTTATCAATAGACGAAGCACTTTAGATTTGAATGAAAAGAATTACGTCTCCTCTCTTATCTCACACTTCTCTTTCTTTCTCTTCCCCTCGCTTTCTCTCTACTTCCCTACTCTATTCTGCATCATAATTTTTTGTTCACGTCATGCATGTGCTAGAACCCAATGCCTGGATTTAAAATGTAAATAAATAAATCGGAAGAGAAGAGGAGGTGGTGGTGATCACAGTGGAGGCAAAGGAGTACTAGGAGGTTTGGTAGCAATAGGTGGCAGTGCAAGTCATGACTTTGTGTGCATGCACTAAAACCCAAAGCCTGGGTTTAAAAAGTAAATAAATAAAATGGCTTGGACCACCTTAATAGGGGGCAGTCCACATCCCTATTCATGCTCGGAACAGTGCGTACCATGAACTTGAGTGTGTTTTCTCTATTTTGAGTTTTGCTCTATATGTATGTATACCGTAGTGGTGGGAAAGTCTTGGATGATAGTGATGTTGGCTCAAATCTTTAGTATTTTGCAACAAATTTGAACTTATGAGTTATGATTATTAGCTTTGGATTTAATGATGTCATGTACTATTTTCTTATACGTAATGCTCTTATGTGTATCTCTTTTGTTTCTTCTTTTTGACTTACAATTTTAGCTCTTATTATTTCTGCCTCCTTTTGCCTTCAAAGAATAACTGTTATTATGGATGAATATATATGAACTTATATTTTTGGAGTTCCTTTACTGTATTTCATCTGCAACTGTATTGCTTTCATTATGCTGATTTACTTATATTGGATCTACTTCTATAGCTGGCCAGACATCGGAAAATGGCTCTGTGGAAGTTAAAGAACAGAGTGAAACTGTTGGTTCTTCTGGTGTTGAGGAAGCTTGTATTGGAAAAAGAATTAAAACCAGTGAGATTCTATATTTATTTTTTAGAGATACTTACACACAATTGCTGAATGATTATGGTCTTAATTTATTATGTTTGTTTTAACAGAGAAGCTAAAGAAGGTTGGAAAGAGCAAAAGGAGTGATCATGTATCAGAAAAAAATGTCAAATTGGAAAAACTTGCTGAAATGGATTCTGAAAAGGTTGATGAGATTTCATCAGTGGATGAAGATTGTTCCAGAGGAATGAAAAGTATGTTGCTTTTCATCTTTGGCTTTGATAATATTCTGATATATAATTTCTGTGTCATATATAAGCTTTCCGCTAATTTCTTATACAAAAGAGATCATGTTTATCCTATGAGAAATTAGATTATGAAAGTTCTTCAAAATTGTTGGATGCTTTTCTTATACAAGTACCCAGTTGTTGAAGCTTACACTGTATGACCCAATCAGGATGCTGTATGATGAAGGTGGTCTAGTGTACTAGGCTCTACCAATGCAGGGTCTAGGGATGGTTATATTCATTATCTTTGCAAGTAGAGAGCCTGTGACTTAGGACCTAGTCACCCTAGTATGCCTGTGCATGTGCATGTGTAGAGCGTATGCATGTGTATGTGTGTGTGTGTAAGCCCCCCTAACCACCCCCTCAATATAGACTTGCGTTTGGTTGCTGCCCTCAGCCACCTGGTGTGATGCCAACTAGGAGGTTTTTCTCGTTATAAGGTTGATTGAAGGCCAGATAGCATAAATGCATAATAGCTCATACATCAATTCGTTTCTTATGCAAAACATATGGCATAAATTTGCCAACTTGATTTTGTCATAGCATCTTTTATGCTTTTCTCTGAACTTCATTGCAGGAGGTAACTCGATTCCACTCATCCATATTGCCTGGTCATGCAAACTTGAGCATGGGTTTCATGAATCCATCCATGCATATGGATGACACAACTCTGGATTATTACTGTAACTTAGGGTTGACTTGATGAGTGCCATTATGTAAATGTATTTGCTACAGTAGAAGAAGCAAATCTTAATCAGTTCTCATGGTCTGAAGCTATGATGACAGGTTTATTTATTACTGAAATTGAAGGTCCCGATTGATTATTTAGATAATTTAGGCTGCTAGATTAACTTGGTGCATAGATCCCATTAATTAAGAGACCCGTTGAGATTTTTAGCTATCACAAATTTATCTTTTTCATCATTGATTTTGTAACATCCCAATTAGTTCCACATTGGAAGTGGGCTAGGACTAAGATTGATTTAATAAGGGTCTGATGAGTGTTAATCATCAACTTCAACTTAAGCATTTGGGCCGTTGGTTTGGTCTCAACCAAGTTGGTAGACCAGTTATCCCATCAGGTCAAGTTGTGATATTTGGTATCGGAACTGATTTAGTATTGGGGCATAGTGAGGAGGCTCAAGTAGGAAAGGGCTACCCGAAGATAGAGTCAGAGGACTCGTCACGACATGGAGTTATCACTGGGTTACGCCTCACATGCATCATGCCAGAGTTTGATCTGGGCTATGTTGGGCCTTGATGAGGACATCAAGCCTTTAAGTGGGGGATTAAAAGTGGGTTAATACTAAGATTGACTTATAAGTAAGGTAAGCAATACTGAATAATACCGCCCGGTATGGGCGGTACGTACCGGTCCGACGGTATACTGGTACGCGGACCGCCCGTTACCGGGCGGAACGAATAATAATAATAAAATAATATATATATACATATTTATATATTTATTTATATATATATATTTTAGAAAAAGGCTCGGCGACGTCGTCGAGGCAACGCAACGTCGCCTTTTTCGGCGACGTCACCGAGGCGATGCGACGTCGTCTAGGCGCTTATATATATATATATATATATATATATATA
>LVTN01000875.1:2639-14064 GCA_001649415.1 Musa itinerans | reverse complement strand
GCGCTTATATATATATATATATATATATATATATAATTTAAATAAACGAGGCAATGTCGTGTCGCCTCGGCGACGTCGCCCCACGTGGGGAAGGAAAAGGCGACGTCGGCTTTTAAATAAATAAAAAAAATATAAATAAATAAATAAATAAATAATCTTTTATATATATATATATATAATATATACCGAACGGTATACTGCTCGGTATACCGTTCCGTACCGTACCGAGCGAACGTCGAAACGTCGTTATGGTACGGTATTTCGAACCTTGCTTATAAGGCTCTTATGAGTGTACTATCATCAACTTTAGCCTAAGTATTTTGACTATTGGTTTGGGCTCAATGAAGTTGATAGGTCAGTTATCCTATTAGGTTGGGTTGTGACAGATATTTTGCCAAAACAGGAAACTAATAGAAGAGTTAGCTAATTGCTTGTGTTTTTACACTAATATTAGTTGAAGTACTTTGTTAGTAATATGCAGGTTCATTTGGAATACCTAAGTCACCAGTGACATACCTAATCTTACTTTAGGTCTGCTGTGGTCATGCTTTATGTGCACTCATTCATTTTTGGATAAGGCAGTTTTATGTACTTGCTATCATGCATACAGATCTTAGCAATTTAGCCTATGGGTTTTTTTGCTATTATGAATATACCTTCTTCACTAGGAATATATAGTCAGATTGGAATAGCAGGTTTAGGTTAATTAATTGCTAGTGTTTTTTTCTATAACATTAGTTGAAGAACTAATAGAAATATGCAGGTTCACTTTGGAAGAAAAACTAAGTCATCAATTGCAAATCTATACTGCACCTTATGACTTTGGTGGTCATGCTTTATGTGTGAACCAAGATTTTCTTAGATAAGGGATTAAGTACTTACGATCATCATGTCCTGTCTTTGCTGAATTCATGTGAGTCCTACTGGATTCTGATTCAATTTAATGTTCTGGACTGATGGTACAAGTTTCCTCTGTAGTTATGCTTTTTTCATTCGATTATTGCATTATCTTTCCAAAGTTTGGAGCTGCATTTACTGAACTCCACCACATCCATTTTTTTTCCATTTTCTTTTATACTATTTTATTATAAATTATAATAACAAGTAGGCCTTTCTGTGGACTGTTGATAATTTGAATTCTGCTTTTCAGAGTGGCTTATTAACTATAAAGAGAGTAGACAAGGCTTGAAGATACTGCAACAAAGAATTGATGAGTTCATTACTGCATATGAAGCACAACAGGAGCAGGTGTATATCATGAACTGCTTCAATATACATTGCATTTCTCTTGGAACATCATGGAACTAAATCTGCCATGTAAGCAGCATATGCTTGATACCCGATGACATCCTGGCCAGGCTTAAATAAAGCATTTCTATTGGCATATGTTTTTTTCTTCATCAAATAAAGCATTTTATTTTGCTTCAGTTACTGACATGCATGTTTACTCGCCCTTGATTGCTTGATTTATTTGTAAATATAGTCACTCTGGAAATATATCCACTCCATCTTATAGTTCTGGAACTGGTATATCCAGGAAAGGAGAGAAAGAGAAGCACTTGCTGCAGAAGGAGGATGGACAGTTGTGGTGCACCATAAAGGCAGGAAGAAGACAACTGATTCTGAGAGTGGGATAACTGTGGGTTCGGTTGCTAAAGCTGCTGTCCTTGATAACATGGCTAGAAAGAAAAACAAAGAAGTTGCTCTAGATTTTTACAGATTTAAAAAACGGGAAGCACAGAGAAGTGGTGAGTTTGCCTTTTCCATTATACATGTTTGGACTAAAACCAACTATTTATTACCTACTATGTTTGTAATAATAAACCAAAGTAGTACAATAATGATTTCATATGTTAGATTTGAGGATGAGATATAAAAATGCATTTGTTAAACTAAGACATCAGAGTTATTCTTCTATTGATTTGTTAAACTAAGACATCCGATATTCTATTACTGTACTGGTCCAACCGATTATGAGATTGGTTTAGGTCCGAGATTAAATTGTTGGCTGATCTTTTGCACGTTCAACCAGCACCAACAAAAGCCTTCAGATCCAAATTCTTGGTGGTGGCTACATGGATCCTTTCTATTCAGTAGTAATAAGGAATCATATCAACAGAGGAATTCCAGGCAGGTTGTGTTTTGTTGAAAATCTATTTATGTTATGTCTAGATTAGCAGGATTGGCGTATAGTTGAAATTGATATATCATTTTTTACCAGCATCCAGTTTTCAGACAAATGTGCAGTTAATAATTTGATCCTTGGACCATTTGTAAATCACCATGCCCTTCAATGGCCATATTGGATGGTCAAACAAAATTTTTATGCCATGAACTATGAGCCATATCATGGTCTGGCAAGCTTATTATTAATATGAGGTCCCTAGATGATACATGCTTAATGGATGTCTGACTGCTCATAACTTAGTTACTGCATGTTTTAGTTGTGCTTGTTTTTGTTGGACGTCTGGATTTAAAGTCTATTTAGTATTTAAATGAGCTGTATGCCTTATCCAGTGCATTCCTTTTTACCTTTTCTTTCATTGAACTCCAATAATCCATCAACCTGTCTGTATTCATTGTTACCTTTTCTCACTGAACTCCAATAATTCATCTAATCAGATATTAGAAAAGTTAGTGTTTTGGAGAGATTTAAAAAAAAAAAACACTTCTTATACTTTCTTCTATTTCAATAATGTAGATTGGCAAACAAGTCATCTGAATGGAACAGGCTGAAACTTGATCTGGACTGGTTTTTTTTATTTTTTTCACCCTTTTGCTGGAGTTTATCTGCCCCCCAGATGATTTATTCTTGCAATTTTCCATCCTCTACATATCTATTTGTCTATTGTTTGACCTAATATAGATGTGGCTTCACCAGAAAATGTTATGCGGTGAACAAGTGAATTGGGTAGCTTTTAAATACCCAATTCACTTATGTTATTGACAAATGTCATAGATCATTTTTGAGATTTGTTTGTGATGTGTGTTTCTTGTATAATACCAATGTAATTGGGTAGTGTTTGACTAAGTGTAGATGTGACTTCACCAGATGATGTTGTCATGTTGTGAAACACGTGAGCTAAATATCGTCCTGACAATGTCTTGATGTGGTGAGTTCGTGTGAAATCAGAAACTTAAATTTGTTGCTTGGATTATGATGTAGAATAACACTAAGAATGCTTGGAAGTTGCTGGGATGCTTTGTGATAAGCATATATAGAGGATGGAAACTTTATCATGGATAGGTAGTTGGAAGACTGAAGAATGCTTGCCGCAAGGAGGGGCCTTTTGAAGTGTGACCGAGAGGAGGAACAAGAAGCAAGAAACCTGTGTCGAAGTTCTAATAATTTCTGATAAGAGTTTAGAAGCATTTTCGTTTTTACCCATAAGGCCTGTATATTCTGTATTGAAATTGCCATTACGTTTGTCCTTGTGGTTTCTCTTTTCTAGTATTCTTTTTATTTCTATCACCAATTCACACTCCTTTAAGGTGTTCGTTATAACCATGGTCACCATTTGCTAGATTATATATAAAACATGATAAGTGGTTTAATTTATTTGGTTTGTTCCAGTGATTTTCGTTATCTGGTTTTTTTTTTTTTTTAATCTCTAGCCCCAGTTTGCTCTTTATTAAAGATGTTCTTAATTTCCTTGGTAACCAATTTCTAGATTTAATTAAAACATCAGAATGATCTTAATCTTGATGCTAAAATCCCACTCCAATGGAGCTAGTTGATCATCTCGTGTATACTCAGGACAAAGTTGGTTCCAGTCTTTTGTACCTTGGGTTCGTGCTTTCTAATTAAGCATCCTGTCATTTTTTTTTTGATTTTGCAGAGGTCATGATGTTGCAGAGCAAATTTGAGCAAGACAAAAAGCGAATACAACAGCTGCGAGCTGCAAGGAAGTTTCGGCCTTATTGAAGATTGTGATTCTGGGAGATGTACCAACTTTTTGAAGAAAGATCCATATTATATTGTCAGAAGCCTGTGATTACGAAGCAAATTTACTGTACTTTTAAAATCAATATTACTTCATTCCTGCAGAAGTCGAAGGATAATGATGGCAGCAAGTTCTGTTGGGTCATGCATGCAACAGCTGATGTTTGGAATTTTGTTTCACCACCATCACTGGTAACAAGAGGATGCACACTTCGAGAATAATATCACTGTTACGCTGCTATTCTTCCGTGCTTCTCACATATTCTGGAGCCATTACGTCACTTGTATCGCTGGAAACTATTCTATGATGGGCATGAGCAAGGTTCAAAGGCTTTGAGCATTGCATTTTCAGTTTCTTTCGTGTTACCCTATATTTCTTAGGGATTCCAAGCTAGCATTAGATCTCGTGGCCCCATGCGACACATTCATCGTGGATTTCGTGAGCAAAATATTAACGACTGCAATCGGACCGGTTGAGGGGTCGTTCGGATTAGATGGAATTTCGTCTCTTCCTGCTTCATCATATCATTGTCCAACGAAACAAAACGAAACCTTTTGGATGATTTGGTCTGGCGCAATCTTGTTATTCATCGTCATCGTCAATGATGTTCTGATTGCCTTCAGAGCAAACTCCTCTATTGGTAAATTTGTAAATTATTGGAGCTGTATTAATCCCTTGCAAATTTGAGCATAAACAAGGTTAAATCCGCAATTTTTTTCCCAGCCCAGTGCGCATCTATCGAAAAACACGGTGTGTGTGCAGGGATTTTGACGTATCAAATATCTTGCTACTTTCTCATGCAAAAATCCCCATCACCTTTCATCGTAGCCTGGTGGACAAGGCAGGGCTAGCAGCAAAACTATATCTCATAGGCGGGTATAATGGTCCTAAACAATTCGGTGATCAATATCATCCTCATTTATTCTTTCTTGAGTTCTAATGTTTCTAACCAAACCCTTCATAACTTGACCAAAATCTAGAGAATTTTTCTGGAATAACTCTCCGAATTCTAAGTGTTTCAGCCTTGGGGGAATTATTACTGCACACGAGGGTCGGGGGCATAAGAACACGAGATACCCAGGTTACTAAGCATTCCATCTATCTCAGAAGAGTCATACCCCTATTTAATAGAGAAGATTCTTTATGAGCTAAGGTCCTAATTGCAAATTATAGTCCTCTTGACCTTTCGAACATATATAACAAGCCTAGTGCTTCCCATGAGTGGAAGAGACTTGGCTCGTCCCTTAATAGTTTGAGGGATGATTTTAGGAAGCTCATTGGTAAAGGCTCCAGTACAAAAGTCTGGGAAGACCTATGGATTGAAAACATACCCATTTCCAAATGGTCAACATTTGTTAACATTGGTTTTATGCAATATTTTGATAAGATTGCAAAGTCGTTTTGGAAACGGAATGAACTTTCAATGTGCTTTCTTCCGCTTTTAGTTCATCGCATTCTTGACATTCATATTTCTAACTACTCCGATAAGGGTTCTTGGATTTGGTCTTTCACTCTAAATGGTATTTGCCTCCCTGGGCAGTGCATATCATTTGTGGAGAAAGAAAGACAACTATAAAAATGATTGTTGGCTTGGTTGAAAGGTGATGTGGAATCTAGACATCCAATCTAAAATTAAAATATTTCTTTAGAAATTACTATGGCACAGGTTTCCTACTTTTATCTGTCTTTAAAAATTTCTTCATTGTCATCCAAAAATTTATCCTCGGTGTCATCTATTTTTTGATTCGATTTCTCATATTTTTTTTAACTACAAATATGCTATGGGGATATGAGACAAGGCCTAGGCTCACGTAGGACAACTTTCACTTTCAGTAAAAAAAAAAAAAAAGAGACGTGGCTAAAAGAAAGGGGAGCTCAGCCTCTCTGAAAACTTCCTACATTAGATGCCTAGTTGCACTTTCCTTCTGACACTTATGTTTAGCTAGAAATGATCTTATTTTGGCAACTGCTAGGTCAATAGTGTATTAACAAGGATACTGACTAATTTTGTCTTAGAAATAATAAATTTTGGGATGAGTTTCATTTAGACTGTGATAACTCATTTGAAATAGTTTCTACATGAATTGGCTATTCCTCGAGGGATGGACGGAAGTAGTTGGTGGTTACAAGATACACGACAATGTGACTTGGAATTAAATTTGTCAAGGTATAGGTTCATTGCACTAGGATAGAGGTTCATTGCATGAAGGATTTCTAGAGTGATTCATTTTAAATATAATTAATGTAATATATTTATGGGGATAATATAAAACCTGGGTCATGAAACACAGATTTTTTGAAATTAAAAAGAGTTTTGAGTGAAAGATAGTATATTTTACCTTGTCCTATTCTTCTTTTGTGTGATAACCTTATTTCTTTTCCTATCAACACGACTTCACAGATATAAACGGAGAGGAGGGAGAAGTGTTAATTGCAATCCTACAGGAAGCGCAGCACGGGGGACTGGCCCAACTAACAATCCAATCAGATCGCTTAAATTTCCTAAATATGCTATCTAGATCTTACCCAGTGACGTAGCCCATGCCATCTACGGTTGATGACTCAGGTTACTAGCTGCTGGTTTTAACTCAATTGAATTTTCATACGCTCCTTATCATTGGACATAAGCTGATGATGAACCTTGGCTGCAATAGGGAGGAGGAGGAGGAGGCTGTTTCCTGGGATGTTTCTATCGGCGACAGTCCTCCAAATTTTGTTTTGTATTGCCTAGAGAACGTTTGAGTAATTGAAAGTTCTTTTACGAAAAAATAATTAATGAGTAATGAGTGAATCGGCTCGAGCTACTGCATAAGAACACATTAGTGGTCTGGATCTCATCTCTGTCATCTTTGTATAATATGGATTTGGGTTTGTTATTGTCATTTTAAGCCTTTGGGATTAGTGACATAAAAAAGAAAATACATCACGCGTTTGAATCCTGTCTGATTTATTGATGGAGTATTTATGCTCCCTTTTGACTGACTTTCATCATCTTGCAAGTATGGATTTGGTTCTTGGTATTGGCTTAAGCTTTTGGAGTTTGTTATAATCCAGTCAAATTCTTATCGAAGTAGTACAGTAAATTATGGCCTTGAATCATTATTTCGTTGTATCCAATTCATCCATGTATGTGTAAAGTATATTAGCCTTTTCACTTATTATTTCATCTTGCACTTGATCTAGATTCAGTTTGTAGTGAAGTATAGATTTGGGTTTTTAATGTTAGCTTAAATTATTGGGTGTAGGTAGCGGCAACACAATCAAAATCTGATCATTATTGATCAGTCTTTCTGAGCTCATCACTACAAACCGAACCTGTTCAAAGTCCTTTGTAACAGTCAGCAGCTGGAATGTGAGATGGAGAACGTCATCATGCAATTGCAAAGAGACGATGGGATTCGACTATTTGCAAATTGAGAAGGTAAATTCTTATTAATGGCTCGAATATTCATAATCCGATCCTGTCATATATCTATCCGCTTAAGCATGTAAATAGCAGCGGTTTGATATTTGTAAATATCATTCATTTTAAATTTTTTGTGATTATTTATGGATGGTATAGACCAATATAATGTCTAATATACAATTAGTATCATTGTAATATGATAGATTATCGATAGTCAAGAATAAGTTATTGTTAGATTATGTGACCCTATTTAATTGGATAAGATATATTATATATATGAATGAATTATGATGATAATTATCAATCAATTGCAAGGAAGTCCAATTATGGTAGAATTTCTTAAGAGATGATTATGATGGGAGGAACTTTCATAATTACTTATCCTAGATTCTATGCTCTCATCTATAAATAGACAAGATTTCCTAGGGATTAAAATATGAGACTACGAGACATGGATACTGTTAGAATCATGATCGGAATTAAGAGAGGGTGAATTAGAGCTTACAAAAAATTACGTCAATTCGAAAATATCGTTCGATAAAGCTCATATCGGAAAGATGAGTTTAACTTGAAGGTGCGTTCGTAAGCATAGTAAAAGTAGTAAGCAAGCAAATCAGTTTACAATATAAGAATAAAATGCAAAATAGAAATGCAAACTGAGTACACCAGATTTATAGTGGTTCGGTTGTCGTAACCTACGTCCACTCATGATTCCTCTTAACTCGATGCTACTAGCTTTCACTATCGATCTTCTTTTTAATGGACGAATATCAACTACCCTTACACTCTTTCTCCTTTTCATAGGTTTAGGAGAGAACCTTTACACCCCTTTTTTACAAGTGTTCCCTCACACACCCCCCTTAGGACTATCACTAAGCTCTTGGAGAAGGGACTCTACACTTAAACGAGTTTACAACCTTGGAATCATAGAGCTTTTACTCTATTTTCATGTGTATTCTAAGCAGGATTTTGTGGGGTATTTATAGACCCTAAATGGTTTCAAAACTTGGAGTCAAAATTCAAATCCCTGGGTTTTTAGGGTACTGGACAGTACCATTGCCTGCTAGTTTGACATTGGGCGGTACTATCACCTGACACCCTAACACCCAGTCTAGCAGTACCACCGCTTGACACAGTCTTTAAGACTGTCTGGGCAGTACCACCACCTAGTCTAGCAGTACCACCTCTTGACACAGTCTTAAAGATTGTGTCTAGGCGATACCACTACCAAACCTTGCTATAGGACATTGAATGGGTCAAATAACAGACCCAATTTAGCCCTGATTTAGGCCCAATTACCCCATAATTGAGTTGGCATTATTTCACCCAAATATCGACTCAATTAGATCTAAACTAACTTGATCTAGACAAATTATTACAAAGTATGAATCATTTATTGTCCAACATGTCTTTGGTTCTTCCGACGCTTTGTCCGATCCTTTAGCGTATCGTCCTCTCTTTCGACGTATTGCCCAATTGGCATGTTGAATCCTGTAACTTCCGATCTCCTTGGCATAATGTCCGATCCTTCGTCCTGATGCTCGATTTTACGACACAAAGTCCTTCGGTCGACACATCGACCGATCTTTCGGCTCAACGTCTAATCTCCAGACATGTTTCACTCTGGCCCAACGTTTGATTCCTCCTACTTTAATCAATTTACCTTTTCTGATCGAAGTTAGTCCTGTATCACTCAAAAGGCATATTAGATTGTAAACTCATCAATTGATATCATCACCAAAATTCGAGATTCAACAATCTCCCCTTTTTTGATGATGACAACCAATTGATGACAGAGTTTAAACTAAACTCCCCCTATCAATATGTCATATTGAAATAAAGCATCATTCAAATAACTGATGACCTTTTAATCGAAGTTGAAATGATTTTAATCACATCATATGCAATACATCATATACATCATCGTAATAAAATCATGAGTATTGTGTTGAATCTCGGATTTTGATGATGAAGTCAATTATAATTTGTTTGATCTAATCTATATGTTGAGAAAAGTGTGCAGGATTAACTACAATGGCAGTAAGACATAAAGCAAGTGTTGTGCCAGAGTCAAGATCGAGATCTCATTAGGAGTTCAAGAGTTCGACGGAAGTCCAGATGTTCGTCGGAAGTTCTGCGGGAACTAACCAAGAAGTCCAGGAGCTTGCCATAGAAGCCCATCAGAACTCGCCAAGAAGATCGTCGTAAAGTCCAGGAGCTTGCTAGGACTCCGCCGGAGCATTACCGAGAGTTCGTCGAATGTTCGTCGGAAGTACGTTGAATGTTTGCCGGGAGAGCAATTGACGCATCAGAACATGAAGTGCAGTAATCATGTCTTAATAATCATAGTTAGAGTGTAAATTAAGTTATGATTGAGAGATAATCCCACTAACTTAATTAGGGGCCAATTGGGCCCTAAGTTGGGCTGGTTTGGGCCAGATTCAAGGCCTAACCAGGACCCTGAATTCTTGGCCGGCGGTAGCACCGCCTGGGAGACTCAGTCTCCCAGGAATTCTGGGCGGTGGTACTGCCCCTGTCAGGCGGTGGTACCGCCCCTGTCAAGCGGTGGTACCACCGGCAGTTATTGCTGCCAGCGGTGGCACCGCCCTTGTCAAGCGATGGTATCGCTAGAGCTTGGTCTCCGAGCTCTGTCAAGCAGTAGTACCGCCCAGTAATGGCAGTGGTCCCGCTAGGACCCCAAAAATCTGGATTAGATACTTTTTGGCTCCATTTTTGAAGCCATTGGGGCCTATAAAAACCCCACCCTTTCCTGCATGAAAGGGCACGAAAACTATTGGCATAATCTTGAGTTCTTGAGCCTTAAAGTGTTGTAAAAGTTAGAGTTCTCCTCCATCTCTTAGCCTTGTAACCATCCAAGAAAGAGGGGACTTATAAGGGTTGTCTCCTAAACCCGGCAAAAGGAGAAAAGCTGTAAAAGGTGGTTGGCCTTCGCCTATTGAAGGAAGGCCTTTAGTAGATGCCAGTGACCTTGTCGGAGGAGGAATCTGAAAGTGGATGTAGGTCGCATTGACCGAACCACTCTAAAACTCGGTTTGCATTTACTTTGAGCAACTTTCTTTTATAGTAAACTGCCTCTCCTCCTTATTGTGCTTTAACTATGTTTACATATGCTTTCAAGTAAACACCTTTCGATATCGACTTTAATCGTACGAAGACTTTATGAAACCGACACTTTTCATTTGTAGAATTTACATTACTGCAAATCACCTTAGTCTTCTCTTGCACTTTCACAAAAGCTTTCAAGTTCAAATTCTTTTCGAAACGGATTGAATCAAAACCATTCTCATCGGAATTAGTTTTAATCGAAACAAGTTTTTTGAAATAATGAAAGTTTTCCGTTACACTAATTTACCTCCCCTCTTAGTGCCGTTCTTGATCCTAACAATTGGTATCAGAGTAAGGTTCACTCTCCTTTGGTTTTAAACCCAAGAGAGATGACATTTGCCGATAACCTAGAGGGCCATTCAATTACACGCCCGCCCATGTTCAATGGGACGGATTACACATATTGGAAGACTAGAATGAGGATATTCCTAATTTCAATGGATTTTGAACTTTGAAACATTGTCAAAAATGGTTTTCAAAAGTCTTCTCTTCCAATGAACGATTGGAATGAGTTGGAGAAGAAAACTTTTACTTTAAACATAAAGGCTATGAATACCATATTTTGTGCATTAGATAAAAATGAGTTTAATCGAGTATCGATTTGTGAAACGGCTTTTGACATTTAGCACACACTCGAAGTGACTCATGAAGGCACTAGTAGAGTGAAGGAGTCAAAAAGTAATCTTTTAGTACATTCTTATGAGTTGTTTCGAATGAAACCAAGTGAGACCATTGGAGACATGTATACCTAATTTACGGATATCGTTGTTGAATCTCGTATTTTGATGATGAAACCACTTGATATGTGTTTATGTTTTAATCTGCGTTTTGAGTGACGCAGGATGCTTCGATCAGGATAAGACAATTAAAGCAGGAAGAATCATGTTGGACGAAAGCAATAATTCAAGCGATTGGACGTCGGGCCGGTGGATCGGTCAACGTATCGACA
>LVTN01000874.1:93430-120720 GCA_001649415.1 Musa itinerans | reverse complement strand
GAAACACAATGAACCATGTTTTGGGAGACAATTTCATCATTTTCTATCATTGTTGTTAATGGATACCAGGAGGAAAATGCAAGGAAAAGAGCAACAAGTAAGCTTCTGTCTGACTGTTCTTTGTGCTAAAAGGTCACTGACCTAAACAATTGAGAAGAAAGTCCAATGTCTGTGTGAGAATTATAAGATGCATGAGGTTAACTTGGAGAATCCATTTTCTGCCAGAATAAAAGAGCATTTGTAATGCTTACAAAATCATTTTCAAACTTCTAAGGTTATTGAAACGATATTGGCATCACGAGGAGACAAGTTTGACACAAACAGAACTATGATCTTAGCCGAGTATGTCAAACTAATAAGATGCTAACAACTTGAGAGCATATATTTTCCATGTTTTGTTGGCCCCCAGACCCTCAAAAATGTTCCATACAGCTTCAGCATTTCATGGAGCATGAGCAAAACAATGGGGCAAAAGCAAGAACAAATAACCTTTCTGGTTTATCTAGCAGAAAAATCACAAAACCACATAAGCCAGTTCCTTCAATAGCATAGCTAAGTATCATTGCCGAAGCAGTACAGGAGTCTGATCCAAAACATTGCTCGAGTCCACCTGATACATCATCATGCATCTTCACTGCCGGCTGATTTAAATACAGCATATCAGTATTTCTGCCCATTTGGCAATACAACAAAAGAACATTCAAGATAAAGAAATGCTATCTAGATATCAACAAACATGCATTCGGTGTAGGCTTCCAGTTATCTATTCTGTAACTGGAAGCCTACACCGAATGCATGTTTGTTGATATCTAGATAGCATTTCTTTATCTTGAATGTTCTTTTGTTGTATTGCCAAATGGGCAGAAATACTGATATGCTGTATTTAAATCAGCCGGCAGTGAAGATGCATGATGATGTATCAGGTGGACTCGAGCAATGTTTTGGATCAGACTCCTGTACTGCTTCGGCAATGATACTTAGCTATGCTATTGAAGGAAGTGGCTTATGTGGTTTTGTGATTTTTCTGCTAGATAAACCAGAAAGGTTATTTGTTCTTGCTTTTGCCCCATTGTTTTGCTCATGCTCCATGAAATGCTGAAGCTGTATGGAACATTTTTGAGGGACTGGAGGCCAACAAAACATGGAAAATATATGCTCTCAAGTTGTTAGCATCTTATTAGTTTGACATACTCGGCTAAGATCATAGTTCTGTTTGTGTCAAACTTGTCTCCTCGTGATGCCAATATCGTTTCAATAACCTTAGAAGTTTGAAAATGATTTTGTAAGCATTACAAATGCTCTTTTATTCTGGCAGAAAATGGATTCTCCAAGTTAACCTCATGCATCTTATAATTCTCACACAGACATTGGACTTTCTTCTCAATTGTTTAGGTCAGTGACCTTTTAGCACAAAGAACAGTCAGACAGAAGACTACTTGTTGCTCTTTTCCTTGCATTTTCCTCCTGGTATCCATTAACAACAATGATAGAAAATGATGAAATTGTCTCCCAAAACATGGTTCATTGTGTTTCATCGTTACTGTCTTGTAGATCGAGTCATATCTTGTCTTGCCATAATTGTGATAGTAGCTGCCATGGATTTCTCACTGTCAATTATCGTTTTCGTTTGATTTAGAATGATATACATATCAGCTCATTTCTCTTTATAATTACAACTGTAGACAATGCCATGTCTAGTTAGATGATCACTTGTTTGCTTGCTATGCCTTGCAATAGTTGTCCATGGTTTTCCTATCTTGATCTCTTCTGGGAAGATCACTACCCTTTTGGGATTTTTTTCCCTTGCAGTAAATTGTCCTCTGCACGGATCTTCCTTGAGGCCTGTATGTATGTTCTCTGCCAATGCCTACTCCATCATCAGCTGTAAGTTAATCACCACATAGTAGTCGTAACCTATTTCACATTTGCATCTGTCTCCTAGTTTTTGAAGTTTATAGTGGGTTTGGTACAAGCAGAGAATTTGCACATCATGAGATTGCTTGATCATAATGTCTGAATGCTTTGGTTGAGCCTAATGAAGCAGAAGCTTGGAATTTAAGAATTATTTAGCAAAAGTCTTGTGATTATGCATACCATAAAAATTAAGACAAACGCTGATCATAATTTTATTTAATAACCCCTGAATGATTTTGAAATAATTGATTGAAAAATCATGTTTTTGGATGTTTCCTGTCAGGGATATATATGCTGTCTATTGCAACTCAGGTGTTCGACGTAATGCAGGAGTGTTGCATCACCTCCCGCGCCGCAGATATATGTATATATATATGTATGTCTCGTGTTCCCTTGTCTCTTCACGCCCAGCTGTTGTTGCAAGCTGTCTTCCTCTGCCCTCGTTCTGCGACCCTCGTCTCCCCCCCCCCCCCCCCCCCACCCCCCCCTCCCCCCTTCTGCCGCCCCCCTCCCCCCCCCCCCCCCTTCCAAATCTTGCGCACGCCCAACTCAAGCAAGTCACCGCCTGCTAAAAACAAAGAGAGATGGCGAGGGGATGGCCGATAGAGGCTATTTGTGGGCGGGTTAAGTGCTTTCCTCCGTGAATCTCTCAGTCCAGGCCATGATGCTGCAGCTGCACATCTCCCGTACTTTCGGCAAACATTTTTGGGTGTCCAATCTGCTCACCTCAATTTTAGCTTCCTGTGAGATCCATTTATATATACACAGCTCAGGGAGGAGTAATGGCACGGCTGACTCTCGGCATTTCCATTACCATGTCCAACAACTGGCCGTACTTTGCCCATCACCACGACCATTCCTCCGCGTTGGCCCCTCACCAGCTGCCCCCGGCCGTTGGCCCGGGGGGCGCCGCCGCGCCCGCCTCCTGGGCCGACGAGTTCCTCGACTTCGCCGCCGCCAGGCGTGGCCACCGCCGCCGCTCCGCCAACGACTCCGTCTCCTTCCTCGGGGCCCCGCTCGCCGACGAGTGTCCCGGCTTCGATCGCCTCGACGACGACCAGCTCCTGTCCATGTTCTCCGACGAGGTGCCGCCGCCGTCTTCCTCCTCCGCCGGCGTCCCCGTGTCGTCCACGTCGACGCCGTCGGACCACGACAGCATCCACGAGGGCAAGCCGGCGGCAGGCCCTGAGGAGGCGCAGAGCGTGTGCAAGACGGAGGTGGATGCATCGGCCCTGGCGCCGCCGGCCGCGGGATCCGAGCCGATCTTAGACCCCAAGAGAGTGAAGAGGTGAGCCGCCCCAACTCCCCTACATTGCTTACAATCTCATGGGTTCCGCCATGACCCTTTTCGCATGGATTTAGGATCTTGGCGAACAGGCAGTCGGCGCAGAGGTCCCGAGTGCGCAAGCTTCAGTACATCTCGGAGCTGGAGCGCAGCGTGACCACACTGCAGGCACGTAGAAATCTCCTCCTTGTAAGTCTCCCAACGCACTGCCAAGTGTCTTGCTAACAGTTCCTCCCTTTGTGGCACGTCGAGATGAAGAACGAAGTGTCGGCGTTGTCTCCGCGCGTGGCTTTCCTGGATCACCAGCGCTCCATTCTCGCGATGGACAACAGCCATCTCAAGCAGCGGATCGCAGTACTGGCGCAGGACAAGATCTTCAAGGACGGTGAGTAAGCTCTCCATTCACAGTCTGTTTCCTCTTTTTACGCTATTATTTCAGAGAATTTTTTGTTCTCATATTTTTTAAAGATTTTCTTGGGATGGTATCTTCTTTTTAAAATTCTCAGACCTCTTATTTCTAATCTTTCATAAATGTTCCCTTCAAAAAGCTATCATTTTTTTCCATCCAAATCTAAAAAAACTTTCCTTCAATTGTTTATAATATTTTGTGGCTTGATTCTTATCCACAAAACACTGCATAGTATTTTTGTTGTAAAAATGCTATACCATGTTTTCAAAACAAAAACACTATATAATGTTTTTGTTTTTGAATAAAAACAAAAAACACTATATAATGTTTTTAAAACACTATGCAATTTGGGTGGGAAAATATATGACAGCTTTTGAGCGTATTTTTGGGATTTTTGAAATAGGGGGTCACTGTTTGAGAATTTTGAAAAAGGGGGGTACCATTCGGAAAAAACCCAAAAAGAGGGTATTTTTTTCGGACAATCGCCCTATACTCTTTGCGTTCTTTATTACTTTATCTTTACAAATTTTATATATACAGTTAGCTTTTGTGTATTCTGTATCTTATGCATGGTTAATATATTACTTTTTGTTTTCCTTGAGAATAAAAGAAGCAGGAGGCAGTTAATTGCTAAGTCATGATGGTAAGGAGAACTCTTATAACACTGACTTCCCTTTAACCAAATACCCCAATGATCATAAACCTCGTTGATTATAACTTTCTATGCATGCATATAGCTTGGAAGAATTAGTCTATGGTGGTGTATCGGACTTACCAAAGTTTAAAGGTTTATATGTAGAATATTGATCTGGTGGTAATGTGTCAGATAAACTTACCAAAGATTAAATATTTGAACCTCATCTGGATTCAAAACTTGATTTGATAAATTTTAAATGGTACAGATCTTGACTATTGATGATAAGATCTTGAAATCAAATCCAATCTTTATCGCTTGCCCTTTGAAACAAGAAGTCGAAGAAGATGATAAAGGTTGCAAATATGCAAAGATAATTTCCTGGGAAAAAACATGATAGAAATAATGTTGAAGTACTGCATGCGCTGTGCGCTGCATTGGTTGGGGAATTTTGCAAGAGTCAATCAGTGTGACGGATTTTGGGATGTTTCTCTTCCTCATGAACGGGAGGTTTTGATCTCCTCAGATAGCAGAGAGGATGGTTGTATTCGGTTAAGTTAGTAATCTAGTTTTATTTTCTTTCGGCACGAAAGAAAAGTACTGCATGAGTTGGTAATGTGATTTATGTGAGTGCGGTTTCGTGTGATGCTGCAGCACATCAAGAAGCGCTGAAGAAAGAGGTCGAGAGACTAAAGCAAGTCTATCACCAGCAAAATGTAGATGAAATGGCTACTTCCACTTCCGAACCTGTTGGGCTCGCAGAGAAGGAATTGATAGACTGAGAAGGAACAACACTTGGATCTGCAAAAGATTTTTCAAGGCGGTAGTAATGCATCCTATAACTTGTGTTCATCTTTCTAAAGGAGATGTCGATATCAATTGTGAACAAGAATTGGTCGATGAGGTGTTGTGGACTATGAAAGGGTTTGTTCCAAGGCTTTTGTATTGTTGAGAGGGGTGTGGTTTGTTCCATTAAATATTGCATATATCAAATACCTCTGTAGATTTGTTTTTTCTTTTTCCCAACAAATTTCTGCTGCGCATTTCCGCTAATTTGAAGATCAAATATTAGAAATAGTCTTTCCATCTATACAGAAAAAAAAAAAAAGGTTCGTCTTACCGATTTGTATCGATATATTGATCAATTATCGATCCGATACAGTCATAGTACGATGACGACGATGTCATAGTACTATGACGACGAACAAAATTGATTACGTTAAGATCGGAAGAAAGGAAAACTATGTCATCCAAAATGCTACTGAGAAACCAAAGCCGGTCGAGAGAACCTTTTACAAACTTGACCAGCTAAAGGGAGTTTGTTTTGATGCAAATTCTGGATAGGTTCAGATTTGCTATAGTTTGAAACCCTCGCAGCACCGCATAGGCTTCCGCCGTTATAGGCAAAGATGCAGAACAGTAGCAGCCTCCAACCCCAGTGACAAAATAATCAGATGCGCGAAGAACAAAGCCGCATCCTACGTGAAAAAGAGCTGAGATATGAATGAGTCAATTTGCTTCAAAGATGAGTGATAGGGATTCTATTGCCATCATCAAACAAGATGTTTTCATTGCCTCATAGTTTAGTTGATGTAGATAAATAAATTTTGTAAATTAAAAGTGATATAATTAGAAGTACCGGAGTCAATAATTCAATTACTTATTCCATAAGCAGTTGGAGTAATTATGATGTTTGCTTGAAATCAATTAGATGTAGCAGTAGGTTAGGGTCGAAATCGATAAACCGTTGTTACTGTATATATGATTTTATCACAGAGTTAGTAGATGACTTTTTTATTAATTATTATTATTGGAATATTAGAACTATTGATAGTTATAATTGAAGTTATTTTTTAAATAATAGAGGATGACGGCTCTTCGTATTATCTTATTTTTTAAATAATAGAGGATGACGACTCTTCGTATTATCCATTTGTCTGTGTTTAGGATTCATCTTATTCAATCATTTGAAGTTCTTATTGCTTTCATCACCTTTACTTTTAGATTTTTAATTGAATTAAATTGTTATAGTTACTTTTAGATTTTCAATCATTTTAATTGTTATTGTCTAGGATTCATCTTATTCAATCATTTGAAGTTCTTCCTCTCTTCTCATTTCAGATATGTTTCATAATCATTCAGCTTATCATATAATTCTTCAAATGACATTGATAAGTTAATTATTATAATTAGTTTCTTATATTCGTCTCCTTGGCCATTGAGAATATGAACAATAACTTCTTCATCACTTAGGAGATGATCTTTTAAAGTCAAATCATCTATGATAACTTTTAGATTTTGTATATAATTAATAATAGTACTTTCCTCTTGTGTTGTTTTTATCAGCATAGATAAAAAGACTTAGTATACAAGTGTGGGAGTAATTGGTTAAGGTGGTTTGTAACTTAAACTATACTTCTACTGTAGTACTGCACGAAGAGATTAGTGTTGCTATGAAGCTAACGACTAAGACTTAAATGACTTATAGAATAAGATAATCTTGTCGTAACCATAATTTATAATCAAGATTTATTATTAGAATGAATTCTTCTAGTATTTGAATCCTTTTTAATGGACTATTAAGAGAATCAATGTAGTGTAGTAAATCATATCTAAATAGGAGGTTGATGAATTATGCTTGCCAAGATGTATAATTGCCACTTTTGAATAGTTTGAAGGAGATCAGAGTTGTTGCATTGATAGATATAAGTCTTGTAAGTTAAGATGAATTATTATTTCATGAGGAAATAATGCTTGATGTAAAAGTGAAAGGCATATTGAGAAGATGTTAGTAATCTAAAAAATTTTTAGAACTAATTGATGATTTGGTATACTGTGGAGATCTGAACCAACTGATGATTTGGTATATGGTGGAGATATGATCTGTTGTTGGAAGAGATCTAGAGAGTACCCTTCTTCTGATCTACGATGGATGTTGCAAGTTGGGATGAAGACCGCTGAGCAAAGTAATCAGTGGTGATGGCTAGTGCTTTGCGATAAGGAGAGGAGAATGATCATCGAGCTATCTATCGAGTGATGTGATTTGTCATTAGGGAGGAGTCTCTGGCACTATGTGAATGAGGCTGTTGATTGATAATGATGATAGCAAATAGAAGGGACACGAACGAAGGAGGTAGACAACTAGCTAAAGGAGAAATCGAGGGAGGTTTAATTAGTAAATCTGGGGTCTACATGGAAGGAAGCATTCGAGTACACCAAAGAAGTCAAGAGCAACGTTCATGGTTGATGAGAAGTTCGATGATCGACTATGGAGATAATGAGGATGGCTGCGATAATAGTTTCATAGTTAATGTGGAATAGTTTCATAGTTAATGTGGAAGTAGGTGATGTACTTACCGGGGAGTCGAGCGATTCGTAGATCTAGGATAAGATCGGTGTTCATGAGGGAATCTAGACGAGAGAAGGCAGAGTGATTGATGAGCTCCGACCACTATGGATAAAGTTAGAATGATGGGAGAGAAAGAGGCGAAAAGCCATGGTTGCAACCGAGGCCCCTAAAAAGGCAGCAACGATGGATAGAACTTGTTGATGGTAAAAAAGACGAGGAAGGAGACTCCATCAAGAAACTTTGATATTGGTGCAGATAACCCAGAAAGAGATTATTGTTGTAGTGATAGCAGTGGCTGCAAATGGCAAGAAGATTACTGGCACTGATAGATTAACGAGTTTTGACGGAGAAGGGATAAGAGGAGAAAGAAAAAAATGTTTTTCCTTGAAACAAGATGGCTCTAATATCATGAAGAGTTTTGTTACGAAGGAGATAATTTCATTTATTGATGTTATATGTATTTATACAGGAGGAAGAGATTTCACTCAGTCATATGCTCAAATCATACACTTAAATTTGTGATTGATCCTCAAATCATAGATTGATTGAGGATTAAAATATATAAAAATATATATTTTCATATTTATTTATCAAAATGTATCTTGGAGAGATTGAGACCAGTTTTGATCGTCAATCTAATGTGTCCGGTTTGATGTTGTCTAGGCCACTTTCAAGTAAAACTTATTGTTATAGTTAACCTGTCCGAGATGATTGTTTGAAGTGACTTTTAGGACGTGCTCGATGAGGATTCTCCAACGTCGAAAGTAGAATTAATCCAAGACAAAGAATATGAGAATTTTGTGTAGCTTTTATTCCATCAAATTGTTATAATTACATATACAAAAGTAAAATATAAAACGCTTTTTTTTAATCTGAATACAACAGTGAGAGTGAGAGATGAGATAGTTGAGTCCAGCTTAAGGGTAGGATGGGGAAGGTGGGGAAGCAAGTAAATGCCTTTCTCTGCCTTCAGAGGTTATACTGATGGCTATGATCGCTATCACTGTCGTCCACTATCTTTTTTAAGTAATAATAATAATAATAATAATAATAATAATAATAATAATAATAATAATAATAATAGCAGTGATGATCCACGAAGAAGACCTCTACACAATGCAGATTTCTGATCCTTACGTCTGATATTCCTCTAGGCATTGTCTTTATTTTTGTCTAATGAAACCTTCTCTTTTTATAATAGAAGATTAAAAAAAAACATACAGAAAAAAATAAAAATAGTTTGATCACAATGCCAACAAAAATTAGTAAGTATAATATGATTAATGTATACTTTGATAATCAATAATGTGATAAATATAGATGATGTTCAAAGCTATCTAACTCGATTTGGATTCATACAAAGTGGAATGTGACTCAACAAAAGATTAATGCGTCCACTTGGTGGCTCACCCATATGAAGACCAAGATCGAGTAGGATTTCCAACATGATCTTTCCAATACTCTAATTAGTTTAAAAATAAAAAATAAAAAGTTCAAGTAAACAGTATTTGATTGAGGTTTTTATAATGGACTAAACCCTAGAGAATATTATGTGAATATTCATCTAAGATTTTATAGAAGGATGATGTGCATGTGATCAAATTGTTGACCAAAATTAGTTTTTCATGTGTTTGATTGCGCTATCAAGTATGATTTAAGAGGTTGGGATTTTGGCGGTAACAACCAGAATATAACACTTCAAAGATTGCTTCAACCAGAATATTACTTAAATACCCTTAAGTATGATTTAAGGGTAGCATCAATACGTAAATATGACATAATTGACTCAAATCATTAAAGCATACATGAAAGCCTCCAAATCAGCATAAATGTGTATTTATGATTGGAGACATTTCCTAATCAAAGGCTGCTTCCACAAAGAGGGAGCTACTTGTGGGAAGGGAGAACACTGGGATATCCAATGCAGCCCGTGCAATATTGACATCTTCTTCGAATACCCGAAGAGCCTCCGACATAGTACCCTGAAGAACAAGATTGCATTGGAATATATATGCGGCAAAACACTCGACAAAGATGCAAGGATTATTTTCTAGAGAGAAACAATTAAGATCAACGTGAAGCACTAGCAAATGGCCTGCTACGATAGATACTCTGGTCTTACTAGCATAAAATTCTTGCTCAGTAGTCAGGAAAACGAGTGCGCCTAAGGTCTGTTGTCAAGTGCTAAACAGGTCAATCATACTGAATATGGAACTTAACCTTGAAGGATAGAGCTGAAATGGATATGTATAGAGTACTCATTTCATGTTATTGAAAGCACAGAAAATGTAAATTATGTGAAGCTTCCTCCCGCTCTTATATGCAATTTAACGGGGGACCGCCAACTATAGAGGCCAAGCTATATTCTTCCTGGGAAATCTTCGGTTTTGTTTTTTATTTCCTTTTCTTTTGCTGTGGTAGATCTTCAAAAAAAAAGTTTTCAAGTAGAGTGATTGTTGAATCGACTCGAGAATCAGAGGTTATTCTATAAATACGGGAGTTGTATAAGAATACACATCTTCAGCAGTGCCAAAGTAAGATGTACCTCATTTTGTAATTTCCTGACATATCCAACAATGAATAGGTGCAATCGCTCATTCTTGTGACTTTCAGTATGGTCGAGTAAGTATGGCAGCTGCACAAAAAAGAGTATTTCATATCAATTATCTTGTCTTGAAAAAGAAACGTTTGAACTTAAATCTAAAAATAGAGAAAGCAGATGCATCATGAGTACATTTGAAGCTAAAAGTTGGATACCAAGTACGATAGTCATATAATATAGGATGGTAATATTATTGACCAACTTGTAAAGCATCACAATTGCAGATTGGAGAATGGCAGTCATATTATAGCCTAATACAAAGTGATAACGAAGACTTCTCATAATGCATATACTAAAAAAAGCATTAGAGTGATAATTTAAACAGAGAATGGCATACAAGTAGAGTTGTATGAATAAGCTAAACCAGAAACACAGAGGGTTCAGGAGAAAATTCTAGTGAAAGGCTTTTAATCCCTTAAAAGTAGCTAGGCCTAACAGAATAAACCAAAAAAAGAATGAAATTGGCTATTTATTTGCAAAAAAGAAGTCTGTGATCATAATCACAAGCTTTTTAAACAGTGCCAGAGATGTGGATAAAACTAATCAAGCATGTCACCAAACAAGTCATTTTTCTTCTTTAAGGAATCATGATTAAAATAATTAAAAGATAATTAGCTATCACTGAATCAACCATAAAGACTCACAATTACTCTCTTTGCAGCACCGGAAGAGGTATCCCATCCAATGCAAACGACCACCTTATATATTCCATGCATTTCAATGTTTGCCCAACCAATGAAGACCCCCCATACCTGATGAGGAATAAATTCATACAAGCCAGTATCTGATAATAAACAGAATGAGGTGTCAGCTGAACACATATCTAGAATCTAGAATTCAGCATGTAAATGACATCAATGCACTAGTGCAGAAACAGGCTCTACTTATTGTTCACATTACAAGCAAAATACCAATTTTTCCTTGCCTGCAGTGATATCGATTTTTGAGAAGCCATCATAAGAAACTACCTCTCCACCCAGGCCTCTAATAAATAATGGTTCAATTGGCAATGCACTTTGCAACCCTGAAATATTAAAAAATAAAATAAATTTAAAAATAAAATTTCAGCTTATATTGAACTAAGAAGATGAATCTACTGAGTAGGTAAGAGAAAGTACCATCTTCAAATGCTGGGAGGCCCCATAACTCAGGCTGAAACTCTAATAGTGTATGAAGCAAACAATTTGCAATGGAATAATTTTCATCCTGTCCTTGGAGAGATGGAACGGCAACAACCTTTGCTCCAGCATCCTTTGCACCTCTCACACCAACCCTGCAATGAAGCAACACAATTTGCTTACTTGAAATTAAAGACTGCAAATAGTTGCAGCTTGTTTATTTCATATATGGAGATGCAGGACCTCCACCAGTTCCTCAGAGGTGTGTATAAAGAAACCAAAAGAAGGCAAAAGGCAAGAAAAGAGTAGGAAAAAGCAACTGATGGGAGGAAAGAGCCCATTGCAGTGAGAAAAAGTTGTTAAGATCACATTTCAATTTTAAATCATCCAACAAATCGTCAAGGAATGGAATGAGCCTTCCGTATTGTAGGCCTGGATATCTAAAAATACAATTTGTCCAGGATTTCCAATAGTAGTGCCCTTTAGGCTTTCATCAAAGTTCTTACATTGGTTTTAGAATATCCACAAATTCCTTCCATAAAAACCATACCCACATTTGAAGAATAGCATTTAGGAAAGCCTAAATGCTATTTAGGAAACTTAAATATTTGTAAAGTAATTATCACTTAAATATTTAGGAAACTAGTTTAATTTGAACAGCTCATGTTTATGTTGTTATATCATTGAGAAATAACTGGCAAACTGAAATTTTCAGTTGCCCATCATGTACAACTGTATGAGACCTCAGGAATTTGAAACTTATAATAAATATCAATTAATGGAGTGAAACAGAATGTAATTTTGCAATATTGAACACATGGTAATGTATTTCTACGTACAGGGAATCTTCAATGACTAGACATTTTGATATGTCTACTCCAAGTCTTTTTGCTGCCTCTAGGAATCTGAATAACAGATACAAGATAAACAAGTGTTTACACAGAATGAGACTGTAAGAAACAATCTGATCCATGATTCGAAGGAAATGGCTCACATGTCAGGAGAAGGTTTTCCACGACTAACATCATCCCCACCAAGAATGACAGAAAATGATTCCTTCCAACCTACACAGAACAATGCAATGTAATATTAAATAACATGAGAAAACCTAAAACTAACTTGATCATATCCCATAACAAGATTAACAAATCACTATTGCAAAATTATTAGAAGGTTTTGATTGAGAACTGTTTAACTATAAATTTTGAGTCAATAAAATACACTGTAGGCCACATACAAGTTTTATATTTGTAAATGGTATCAAATTTGGCTCAGATGAATTTCTGCCATAGTAAATTTCTCATTTAGCTCAGATGAATGGTAAATGGACTAATCACCAATACGCAAGATTGCTCTGAATAGATTATCAAGGTTCTCATATGAAGAATCCAAAGGTAACTACTCCTTTCCTGAAAGAGGAAATATTATATATCTAATTTTTGTATAAAAACTTGGGTTATGGTGTGAATAATAAGAAAGCCTCCACCAAACACCAGGGGAACCAAGTGAATGGTCATTGATGAAGTTTGCACGTTGATTTCCTTAACTGGAGTTATGGTAAGGATGAAATATAGTCACTAATGAAGTACAGACCCAATGCGGGGTTTCGTGGAGATAAGTTGACACAGTCTTGCCCCTGCAACCAAGAAAATTATTTCCGTGGCTCAAATTTTAATCACCTTAATTATAAAGGAGTGACCTTGGTATGAGTATGACACTAAGGTCCATATTGCAAAGAACACAATGATGAAAAAGGTTGAACGCCAAAAACAAATACAGAGGAAACCATTCTAGGCATGGACTGAATAGTTAAAGCCAATGGTGATGAGATGTATCTTTGCTGAAAGAAATGGTGATAAACATGTCGTTTGTGTCAAAAGATAGTAAGCCTTACAAGTAAACCAAATCAACAGGTGTACCTTTTAGGCATGGATATCAATATTGGATAAAGAATACATTGTAAAATGTTGGGTTTAGAGAAATTCTAAATTAAGCAAGCATTTAAAGAATTCTTAAAAACAGGATAGTGAGAGAAAATTTTAATGTTAAATACAGAAATAAGGTGACAACCTTGTTGGTAGGAAATTTTTATCTCAATATGTTGCCTTATGGAGTTTGAAGCAAGTGCCAATGGAATCCCATGGTTGTGGAGATGTTTGATAAGGCGATTAACACCAGGAAGTGCTTTTGCTTGTGGCCACCTGCAAAAATCAAAGCATAATAATATTTATTAGCTTTGGCACTATTAAAGATGACATGTATCTCTTAAACCAGCATTCATGTTCCATTCAAAGCTTTCTCAAAATGTTCCCCAAGTCAAACTCTAGCATAGTTTAATACGATTTAATAAATCAGAATATATTAACATAATCTGTCAGGTTATGGTGCAGTTTAAGAGAACATGGCTTAATCATGTTGCAGATAATTATAAAGACAATTTAAAAAAGTTTCATTGACGTTCATTTTTATGGATGCAGACCTGCTCTAAGCCCATGATGCAAAACCAAATATACTAAAAGGTGGGATGATTTCAACATACACACATGAAGAAAAGTTTAAAGCTATAGCTCTTGAAATTGTGAATAATTGGATGAAGGCAACAGAAGGGACTGCTGAAGCACAAGTCCACCCTAATTTTAATTTAGTTGTTGATACTACTTTAACTGAATTGGTGTCACTTTAAACCAGTAAATAGAAGAAATAATGTGAACACTAAAATAATATAAATATGATGCTCTACAGTCGACCAAGTTAAAGTTATAAGCATTATTCTAATTGATGAAGCTTGCAGAAATTATAGCTGATCACTTTTGCTAAAGGAGATGAAAAAAAGATGAGAAAGTTCCAATTCTCCATTCATACTAATTACTAGACAGTTGATATATATATATATATATATATATATATATATATATATATATAATTCTTGGAATCTTGTTGTCATAAAAAGATCAGTTTCTTCTGTCAATACTTTGGGTAACAAACTCCTTTGAAAAATAAGATTAATGCAGAAAAAAGAAACAACGGAGAAAAGGTAAAAGGAAACAAGAATTCAAAAAGAAAGATACAAGAGGAATTCAGCATGACACGGCAAGATGGAAGTACATCAGATGTGGACTATAACATGAAATAGCATGTAAGTCACTGTCCCACTCCAACAACGCAACCTCATGGTTCTTTTTGGAGGGCGTGGTCCACAGTTCTGAACATGGGTCATGACATTTATAGGGCTACGAGACAGAATGAAAACAAACTATCACCAATTTTATCAGTGATTAGTCCGCATGGTGTGATCATCCTGTACCTTCTCAGTCCAATCGAAAATCTTTGTCCTGAGATGGCTTTAGAATAATATACCGCCTTTTTTCTTCTTTTTGTCTAAGTCAAGCCAATTACAAGTCCCCTCGCTTGTTCATAGCAATTTCACACGTATGAAGCTGGAATCTAATAGAAAAAGAATGCCAATGCAATAGGATTCAGCAGTCCAGCCAAAGCTAATGTGGCTACTAGCAAATGATGTTTGGGTGCTATAATGCAGTGCTACCAAAATCCAAATCAGAGCAAGATTCCCCAACATAACAAATTGATGAATGCATCAACCTTAATCGGCAGCCAAAAAGGATTTCACCTTTCCTGAAACAAAGGCATGATCGCCTCGGAGAACTCCTCGGGTGTCATCGGCAGCCCGTAATCCTGGACGATGGCAGCCGCCGACTCCTTGTGCATCTTCCCCAGCCTCTTCTCCTCCATCACGGCGTCCAACGCTTTCCCATGCCTCGCCAGGAACTCCTCTAAGATTCCACCGGTTGCCCTCTCTGATCCGTTTCCCAGAAAACAAGGAGGAAGGCCAAAGTCGACATCAACATACTCGAAGCAAACCAAATAAATTAAGAATCCGAGAAATCGGAGGTGGAAAGAATTGCTGACCGGTGTCCAGAAGAGTTCCATCCAAATCCAGAATCACAGCCGAGATCCGGTCGGCACCCATCGGGAGAGGAGAGTTCGAGAGAGGGGGCGGAGCTTTCGATGTGGAGGGCGGGAAGCGGGGGTGGAATTTAAGGGAGAGGCAAGCGAATACGAATCGGTTCGGGGGAATCGGAGTCCATAGAAGGGAAGGATACGGAGCTTCTTCCGCTTCCGATTCCCCATACCGTTTCCACTCTCCAACCCTCAACTGCATCACCAACCGCATCTGTATGTATTCCATAACGACCCAATCAACAACATATTATGTAAAATAAAATGTCTTCCTGTTATATATAAAATAATATTTTAATTAATATTAAAAATATTTTAGATTATTAAATTAATATGTAAGATATTGAAAAATTATATGTTTTTTATTATATCATAATGTCAAAACATATATAATTTTTTAGTTAAGATGCTGATTAACTTAGTTTTTGGTGATATTCTGATTTACTCATATCTATGATTAAATAATAGATATGATTTTTTTAAAAAAAATAAAATATAGTTAAATATTCATATAAAATATAAATATACATAAAAATAAATAATTTTTATTATATAGGGAAATAAGATGATAAGGGTAAGAATAAACATGATGAAGGGACTAAAGAGAAATGAATATAATAGGATATCCTCCTATCTAATTATTACAATCAAAATAAAATATTTTGATGATAAATAAAAATATGCATATTTTAGTATTTTAAAAATAATAATCCAATTCATCATTCTTTGGGTAAGATTCAAAATTTATAGCTATGATTAGGATGGTGAGAAGGAAAAAAGGTTGATTCGATCAAACTACTATCTTTGGTTGACAATATGCAAACAGAAGGAATCAATAGATACTTGGATTATGCCGATGGAGGAAGCTGATCCGTTTCACTCCAACTTGGCTGAGAATATACGACTTCGATGATGGAGTGAGCACCCACCAAATATTCTTCGGATATGCTCTGTTACTTGCTTCACAGAAACCTTCACGTCGGATCATGTCTCCTTTGAGAGCTGGTTGGGATACGCACGCCCGCGCACAGTAATCAATCACTTCGTCGTGCAAATATCATACTTAGTTGCATAAAAGATTTGTCGATTTTTATTGTTTGATCTCAAAGATAATTCAGATATAATCATAATCGTTTTTTTCTTTTCAAGAATGTTATTGGTAGAATTGGGTGGAGTGTTGAATCGACTCTAGATCAGATCACCCTCCATCCATCTATTGCATATGTAGACGATGATTCAAAATAAACAAAGATAATCTTTCTTCTCATCTATTATGATAAAGTAATCATAGGTCACCCTCCTATCCGTAGACAATATTCCTTCTCGTCTATTATGACAAGGTAATCATGAGCTTAGATAAAGGAAGATAATTATAAATTTTTTTCTCATCTTTTATAATAAAAAATATACTTTTTTCTCATTCATTATGACGAGAAAGATAATCATAAACTCTTATCTCAATATCTAATTTATAAAAATATATCATAAACCTAATGTAAAGAATTCTTTTTATACTATTTAAATCTATATTTGGGGACCTTAGATTAGATGACTAATTTAGATTGTATAAAAGAGTTACTTGGGATGATCTAATGTGATAAGTGATGATGTGTCGACGACAATGTACCTAGGGCAGTGTGGTAGAGAGTTTTAGAGGATTAAATTATGACTAGAAGAATCGGATTTGTAGTTACAGATTTGTGGTTAATATGATTATGGGTGACAAGTACACTAAATTCAAGAATCATGGATTCACTTCAAATTTTGTTCGTTGAGAGTTGATATCCACGTGTTAGGAGTCAAAAGTATCGACCAAATATTACTGAACTGGTGATAAGGCATATTTTGGGCCTTAGACAAGTCAGGATCCGTACCGAGACGCTGTGCTACATGACCCGTCCCAAGAGCTCGGGGCGATGCCGTCCGACGCCGCTCCGACATGCCTCGAGACGACAGTTGGTCAGAAGCGCCGTCCCATCCCATAAGGGTCAGCGGCCACACCGAACCGATGCGCAACTGACCCTCGCACAATAGTATAAAAGCCCCTGGCCGGCCAGGGGAGAGGGAAGAAAAAAGATAATTTAATCCTCTATTGACTTGCTCGTCGGAGGGGCCAAAGTCGGGGATCACTCGACGAGGGTCATTTTTTCAGGCGAACGACCACCCGAGCCATGAGCATCCCAACCCAAAGATTTTCGTCCAGCGCGCAAGGACAAGCTACCAACCGGCTTGGAGGCCGATGAACGTCGATAAGCACCCCTTCCCGAGGACACGACCACCTCGTCATCTACCTCAGTC
This sequence comes from Musa itinerans, assembly GCA_001649415.1. Lineage (NCBI taxonomy): Eukaryota > Viridiplantae > Streptophyta > Magnoliopsida > Zingiberales > Musaceae > Musa > Musa itinerans. The sequence continues at coordinate 103,133 of LVTN01000874.1, read as the reverse complement.
GACAGAAGGCTCTTGACATCGACCCGTGGACCAAACCGTGCTGACTCATCATCCATGGTACTTTTGTTCACTAACATTTTGGTGCCAGAAGGAGGGCCATGTCGCAGGAGCATCTCGCATGAGCTCTTCCTGAGGGGGAACCACTGATCAGTCTCCTCTCCGTCAAGTATGAAAATCAGTCCCTCCCCACCCTCGGAGATGGGGGGATCCCGGCCTTGATGCTCAATCGCTACTGGCGCCTATTCAACGACCCGGGGTTGTCACCCCTCGGACTTACCACAGGACCCTCGGCCGTGACGCCAGAAGCGTTCCTCAGCTTGGCCAAGAAAGTGCAAGCCATGGCGGGCATGATGTAGACGCTCATTCCACTCATTCCTCAGATCGTGCGGCTAGTGGCTCCCCCGACTGACCCGACCCGGCAGAGGTCGAGCGGGGAGCAAGTCAGGATGGGAGAAGCCCGAGAGCAAACGACGGACCCGAGAGGTCCGCCCGGGCAGAGCATACTCGCACCCAGCCGAATCACACCACCCCACTGCGAACCTGACACCGTATCGTCTGACTCGGCGGACAGCTCACTCAGGGCCCAACTGTCTTGGGTCAATCAACACCTGGACGAGTTCTAACGCGAGTTCTGGAAATCGCGGAGTGAGTTCAGCGAAGGCGGCTCAGGCCGATCTCCTTTTACTCAGGAAGTACAGGACAAGCCGATACCCCTCAACTTCAGGCTGCCGGTATTGGAGACATACGACGGTGGCTCCGACCTCGCGGAGCATGTCTCTGCATTTCGGGCTCAAATGACCCTCTATGGCACCATGGCACCTCTGACGCATTGATGTGCCGGGCATTTTCGACGACCCTGAGGGGACCGGCACGAGCGTGGTTCAGCCAACTATGCCAATCCTCAGTCTCATTCCTTTGACCAGCATGCCAGGGAGTTCGAGCAAAACTTCCTCGCTAGCGTGCGACCTAGGCCCTCCATGGCCACCTTGCTCGCATTATCTCAGCGCGAAGATGAGTTGCTCTCCCAGTTCGTGGTACGTTTCGCCACCGAAATTCAGGGATTCCCAAACGCTCACCCATCTTTAATCATGCAGACGTTTCTGATGGGTTTGAAGCCTTCGAGGTTCTTCTGGTCGCTGATCAAGAAGCCGCCGGTGACCGTCTTCAAAATGCTCCAGCGTGCCAACCAGTACGTCGCCGCGGAAGCATTAGTGGCGAGGAAGCACATGGACGGCAAGAGGCCAAGGGCGAAACAATCCCGGGGAGCGACCTCAGCAGCCCTAGCGCAACTCCGCCGGAGGCCCGACCGACAAGAGCTACTGCTCCTGAGGCCCCCGCCTCTCCCCCTAAATATGTCTTGTACCGAGATATTTCTCCAAATCAGGGAGAAGGGTCTCTTGCTGCAACCCCATCCCATGAAAACTACTCACAAAGATCGGTCCAAATATTGTAGGTTCCACCGGGACTACGGCCATGATATGGAGGACTACTGCGACCTCTAGAATCAAATCGAGGAATTGATCCGGAGAGGTCACCTCGGGCGTTATCTCAAGGAACCCCGGGAAGCGACTCCACGCCCTAAGGGATCCGTCGAGAGACAGATCGACGTCATCTACGAAGGGCTAGCAGTCGGCGGCAGCAGCACAACGACGAGGAAGGCCTACGCCCGGAGCGCGGTCGAGAAACGCCCCCGGCCCGAGCTCGAGCCTGAAATTACTTTCGGGGCTAAGGAAGTCGAGCGCTCCCATCATGACGATGCATTAGTGATCTTCATCCAGATCGCCAACGCTCGAGTCAAAAGGGTGATGGTCGACACCGGGAGTTCTGCCAACGTCCTTTACCTCGACGCCTTTAAGAGGCTCGGCTTGACCAAGGAAGACCTCACCCCCATGGCGTCAGCACTCACTGGGTTCACGGGAGATTCCATCTCCCCACTCGGGACCACCATCCTCCCTGTCACCATCGGGGAAGAGCCGAGAGCAAAGACAATGATGACCACCTTCATGGTAGTCGATCTACCCTCGGCCAACCAATGCTCAACAAGTTAAAAGCGATGGTCTCCACCTACCACAGGGTCGTCAAGTTCCCAACCCCGGTAGGGATCGGGGAGTCCCGAAGTGACCCGGGAGAGTCACGGCGATGCTACATCGCGGCGGTTACTCTCCCGAGAAAATTGCGCTCAAGTCAAAGCCCCGACCCCCGTGAGGGACCCATAGCACCAATGCTGCTGGAGCCTCCCGAGCAACTCACCGAGGTGCCACTGAAAAGGAGCCGACCTGATCTGACCGTCAAGGTCGGGACAATGCTCCCCGAAGCAGATCAGCTCCACCTCATCGACTTCCTGAGGAAAAACGTCGATATATTCGCATGGTCCCCCAAGGAGATGCCCGGGATTAACCCAAAGGTGGCCCAGCACTGGCTCAACATCGACCCCGAGGCTCGACCGATGAGACAAAAACCAAGCAAGTTCGCCCTAGACCGATAAAAGGCAATTAGCGAAGAGGTTGACCGCCTTAAAAGAGTAGGGTTCATTACCAAGGTTCAATACCCTCGGTGGCTATCGAATGTAGTTCTCGTTAAGAAGTCCAATGTAAGCTGGAGGATGTGTGTTGATTACACCGATCTTAATCGGGCATGCCCCAAGGACTGCTATCCGCTTCCCAGGATAGACCAACTGGTCGATGCTACCGCAAGTCATGAACTCCTCACGTTCATGGACGCATTCTCGGGCTACAACCAAATTCGAATGGCGACTCAAGATTGGGAGAGCACCGCCTTTGTCACCAACAGAGGGGCGTATTGCTACAAAGTGATGCCCTTCGGCCTGAAAAACACTGCGGTGACTTACCAAAGGATGGTCGACAAACTCTTCAAGCATTAGCTAGGGAGGAACATGGAAGTATACGTGGACGACATGATCGTAAAGAGCAAAGCCACGAGCGCACACTTGACCGACCTGGCGGAAATGTTCCAAACGCTTAGGCGGTTCAACATACGTCTAAATCCCGCGAAGTGTGTCTTCGGGATCACCTCGGGGAGGTTCCTCGGTTTTATCATTCAACAAAGGGGGATAGACGCCAACCCAGAAAAGGTGCAGGCCGTAACCGAGATGCTTTCCCCCCGCTAGGTCAAAGAGGTGCAGCGGCTTGTCGGGAAGTTGGCAACACTCAGCAGGTTCGTGTCGCGTTCCGACGATAAGTGCCTCCCTTTTTTCCGGGCTCTGCGATGGACCGACGACTTTATATGGACCTCGGAGTGCGAGGAAGTCTTCAAAAAGTTGAAGGCGTGCCACGCTCGCTTGCCCCGACTTGCCTCGCTCGAGCCGGGCGAAACCCTCGGACTCTACCTGGCGGCCTCGGTGCAAGTGGTCAGCTCGGTGTTAGTTCGGGAGACACCACTAACGCAGCCACCCGTATATTACGTCAGCCATATCCTCATCGGGCCCGAGGCACGGTACTCCCCAATCGAGAAGCTAACCCTCACTCTAATGAAGACGGCCCGAAAGCTGCAGCCCTACTTCCAAGCCCACACGATCAAAGTGATCACCGACCAGCCGCTACGACAGATCCTTCCCAACTTCGACGCATCAGGTCGCATGATGCGGTGGTCGGTCGAGCTCAGTAAATTTGACATTCAGTACTCCCTCAGGACCGCCATCAAAGCTTAGGTACTGGCTGACTTTATTTCCGAGCTAACTCCTGAAGACCATGTTATAGGGCAGGAAAACAACAAGAACGCATGGACCCTGTATGTGGATGGCTCGTCCACTACCGAAGCGACCGGAATCAGGCTTATCCTTACAGACTCGTCAAGAGAAACCTACGAGAGGTCGCTCCAGTTGCAATTCCGAGCCACTAACAACGAGGCCTAGTACGAGGCACTACTTCATGGCCTGCGCCTCGCTTGGAGATGCATATTGACAACCTCGAAGTCTTCAGTGACTCCTAACTGGTGATGAGACACGTCAATGGGAGCTACGAAGCCCGGGACCCAACAATGGCATTGTACTTGATGGAGGCAAAGCGGCTCATCCACTGCTTCAACCGCCTCTCAATCGCTAGAATACCTCAGGCATAGAACATGCAGGCCGATACGCTAGCCAAATCGGCCTCCGCCCACAGCCCGACGTCGGCTCCAGCGATTGAGTCCATAATAGCACCGACGGTGACCACTCACGAGGTCGCCAAAACAAACGTACCATCAAGCTGGATGGAGGAGATCCTCCGCTTCAAGAAAGATGGAAAAGAGCCCGACGACCCGACGACTGCGAGACGGTTAAGACGAACCCAAGCCTGGTACTGCGTAGTCGGCGGAAAGCTGTACCGAAGGGCCTTCACTCAACCTCTCTTACGCTGCCTCGTGCCAGCGGAAGCTGAGACAATCCTCGTCGAGCTCCACGAGGGGATCTGTGGGGAGCACATTGGGGTACAAACCTTGGCCTTCAAGACTCTCCGACAAGAGTACTACTGGCCGACCATGTGTCAGGATGCCATGTCATATGTGCAGTAGTGCCAACAGTGCCAAAGGCACGCCCGATTGCAACACCAGCTAGCGGTTCCTCTTTCCCCGATGGATGTGGCCTGGCCCTTCGCCCAATAAGGACTCGATCTCCTTGGACCTTTCCCTCTAACATCGGGACAACGTCACTTTCTTATAGTCGGGGTCGACTACTTCACGAAGTGGGTTGAGGCCGAACCCTTGGCTTCCATTACCGAGAAGCAGATCCAAAGCTTCACATGGAAGAACATCATCACCCGGTTCGGGATCCCAAAGGCTATCATCACCGACAACAGAGCTCAATTCAATAACGCTAACTTCAAGGCCTATTGTCAGTCATACGGGATCCAACTGAGGTTCAGCTCGGTCGCACACTCCCAAACCAACGGCCAGACTAAAGTGATGAATCGAGCGATTCTAGAAGGCCTCAAGAGGAGGATCTTGGGCGCACATGGAGCCTAGGTGAACGAGCTTCCTAACGTTTTGTGGCCAATACGAATGACTCCCAAAATTGCCTCGGGAGAGTCTCCGTTCAGCCTGGCGTTCGGGACTGAAGCAGTCCTTCCGCCCGAGATGGTGTTCCCGACCCTACGCACCTCAAATTACAAACAAGAAAGCTCCGAGACGGGCCTACGAGCAAACTTAGATCTCATTGAAGAAAGGAGAGCTAAGGCACATTTACGTACCTTGGCATACAAGAAAGCAACAGCTCGGGTATACAACCGCAAAATCCATCCGTAGCCAATCAAGGTCAGGGACCTTGTCCTCCGAAAAGCAGAGGTGAGCGACCCAACCCGAGTAAGGAGTTCGCGCCTAACCGGGAAGGCTCGTATCGAGTTTACGATGTGGTCTGAGAGGGGACCTACCGACTCGAGACCATAGAGGGGAGTCCCCTACCGAGAACGTGGAACGCAGCAAACCTAAAGAAGTTCTACCCATAAAAGAAGCAAGTCATGATGCAGAGAAGACATACGGAGCATGTGCACCCATAGTCGGGAAAAAACAAGTTAGAATTCCAAAACAAAGAGCGCTTCTTGATGAAAGAGGAAGTACACAAAATGGTCAGGCAGTACGGTTCCAAACCCAACCCGACCAGAACAAAAGAAAAAATGAAAAGGGGAGCACAGCCCCTAGCTCGGGGGGGGAGTCTCAGGCTCGTCGTCGAATGAGACATTCACCAGCATGTCTATGTCCTGATCTGCTGGGTTGTCAGCGAATGGGTCCGACTTCAGGTCCAGGTCTGGGTACTTCGCTCGGAAGCGAGCACAGGCCACCCGGTACTCGTACTCGTACGTGGCCCACCCCGACCTCACCAGGCCACGCTCGAACCCGGCGAATGTCTTGTACTCGGTGATCGCCTCCTCGACCTTCTTGGGCGGCGCCAACCGCTCCTCCTTCATGATCTCTTCGTCGGCCCAGGCCGAAGACCTGGCGATCTCGACATCGTGAGAGAGGGTCAGTAGCTCATCATCCAGCGATCGGATGTGTGACCGGCTTTCTTCCATCTCGGTCTTCAAACGAGCCACCTCCTCACCTAGTGCCGAGGTGCACTCTTCGGCCTGCTGCAACGGCCTCAGGGCCCCCCCGGCTTTCAGCTCTAGGTTCTCCAACCGGAGGGCGACATAGGTCTCCCACTGGCGCTCGATCACCCGCCCGGCATCGAGGACCCGGTCGATCAGCGCCATGCCGTAGTGCTAACTCTGCACGAAGCTCGGTGTTAGCACCCAGGCAGGAGGGGATCAAATAGGGAAAGGAAGCCACCACTTACCCAGACGAGCGACTTGGCCGCCCGCTCTGCCAGAACTTCGGAGGGGGAGCTGTAGAGATCCTTGGCTATGACTGGGTGGAGCGCCCCTCGAATGAACTCATGGGCAGTTGGCCTGTCACCCTAGATGCAACTGTCAGCCTTGAGGGTCGACCACCGAGTGGCGTAGGGGGCTCCTGGCTCCCCAGCCGAAAGGTCGGCCATGTTCAGGGCCTGGTACTGCTCCCCATCTGCCCAGGAGTAGACGTGACATAACTCCCGTATCGACGTCGGGGAGCGGCCCAGGAGTAGACGTGACATAACTCTCGTATCGACATAACTCCCCTTCACGCTCCTCGAGCCCTCACCCTGGGGAGCGGCCCCGAGCAACTCCAGGATAGCGCTCGAGCAAGCAGTCAGGCCCATAGGCGTCTTCTGGGCCAAAAGTCTTCGTCTTCTTCGGAGGGCGCCCCACCGCCGGAGATGCCCGCGCTCTCTTCGGTGTGCCCTCCTGTGGGGAATCCCCACCTCCGGAACCCTCCCCGTCCCGAGACTAGGGCACGACAGCCTTGGCGTTGGGCGTCTTCTTCACTGAATGAAGATCCACCATCTCTGTGAAAAAAAAAGGACAGGTCGATCAGATAGATCGGGACGAACGGACGAGCCATCATATGCGAGTAGCCATACCCCCTAGTGGTGGGGCTCAGCTCGGCTTCGACCATCCACTCCTCGGTCATCTCCTTAATTGCCCGAGAAGAGGACATGATACCCCTCAATCGATTCACGATCGCTGTTTCTTCGTCAGAGAGCAACAGGGAGACGTTATCGAAGGTTCGAAAGGTCCACCTGGTGCTGAAGCCCCACTCTTGACCACAACTAACAAAGAAGAAATGTTTCTTCCAACCTTTGTTATTGGAAGGCATACCGCTGATCTTGAAACCGCTGCAGGCGGTCAGGTAATACCCGCCTTGCCCCCTGCACAGGCGGAAGCAAGCCAGAAAGAGGGCCCGGGACAGCTCAGTCCCAGGTAGCGCAATGAGTTTGGCGACACCTGGGATGGCGAGATCCCTCAGAAGCGAAGGTAGTCCCTGATGATAGGGTGCACCGGGAACCGTAGCTCCGCCTCAAGCGCCCCCACAATCAACCCAAACCCATCGGGAAACTAATCGTACGGCCGCTGCCCAAGCCGAGGGGCGTGGAGGCCGTCACACTCCGGGATGCGATAGCGATCCCGAAGCACTCTCAAAAGGTCCTCGATCACCACCGAATCCACATCATGCCACGACTTGAGGGCCTCAAGCGCGGCAAAACTACCTGAGGCCTCCGAGGAGGCACTACCCGAAGGCACCCTAATTACCTCGTCCCGTGAACTCCCAGAGGAAGGAGATGGGGATGGAGACGAAGACAAAGATGAAGAGGAAGATGAAGACGGAGACATCCCGACCTCAAAGTCTCAAGAAAGAAGCCGAGGCACGGGATGGAGGACTGAGGCAAAGATGATGGCAAAGGAACAACTCTAGATGAGGTTTATAAAAGAATGGTTGCCCACTGCGAGGCAGCGATTGCGGCTTCCCGAGGAGAGAAATAGTCATAGCATTTAAGACCCGTCATAACCCCTCGGATCCACCAGATTCACCCGCTTTGGACCTCCCGCCATAGGCGTCCCGTCACCCGAGACCCCCCGCCGAAGGCCATTCGAAACAAAAGTTTCCCGCCATGTCACATGTCGCTCCGCCTGGCTCGCCACATGGCATGATAGCGTCCGAGCAAAAATCGGCGCGCCGCCCGACAAGGCCACTCGGCTCACAAGTTCAGCTCCTGCCCGGGTCGCTCCAAATCACTCCCGACTTGCGACCCGCCGGCACCAAAAACTTGAGCCCGAGTATAGTCACTCGGCCAACAGGTCCAACTCATGCCCGGGTCGCTCCAGATCGCTCCCAACTTGCGACCCGCCGACACAAAAACCTGAGCCCGAGCTTAGTCCCTCGGCTCACAAGTTCAGCTCCTGCTTGGGTCACTCCAGATCGCTCCCGACTAGCGACCCGCCGGCACCAAAAACCTGAGCCCAACTATAGTCACTCGGCCAATATGTCCAACTCCTGCCCGTGTCACTCTAGATCGCTCTCGACTTACGACCCGCCGGCACAAAAAACTTGAGCCTGAGCTTAGTCCCTCGGCTCACAGGTTCAGCTCCTGCTCGGGTCGCTCCAGATCACTCCCGACTTGCGACCCGCCGGCACCAAAATCCTGAGCCCAAGTATAGTCACTCGGCCAACAGGTCCAACTCCTGCCCGGGTCGCTCCAGATCGCTCCCGACTTGCGACCCACCGACACAAAAACCTGAGCTTGAGCTTAGTCCCTCAGCCCATGGGTTCAGCTCCTGCTCGGGTCACTCCAGATCGTTTTCAACTTGTGACCCGCCGGCACAAAAACCTGAGCCTGAGTATAGTCACTCAGCCACCAGGTCCAACTCCTGCCCGAGTCGCTCCAGATCGCTCCTGACTTGCAACTCGCCGGCACAAAAACCTGAGCCCGAGCTTAGTCCCTCGGCTCATAGGTTTAACTCATGCTTGGGTCGCTCCAGATCGCTCTCGACTTGCAACCCGCCGGCACCAAAAACCTGAGCTCGAGTATAGTCACTCAGCCAACAGGTCCAACTCCTGCCCGGGTCGCTCCAGATCGCTCTTGACTTGCGACCCGCCGGTACAAAAACCTGAGCCCGAGCTTAGTCCCTCGGCTCATAGGTTTAACTCATGCTTGGGTCGCTCCAGATCGCTCTCGACTTGCGACCCGCCGGCACCAAAAACCTGAGCTCGAGTATAGTCACTCAGCCAACAGGTCCAACTCCTGCCCGGGTCACTCCATATCACTCTCGACTTGCGACCCACCGACACAAAATACTTGAGCCCAAGCATAGTCACTCGGTCCACAGGTCCAAGCTCCTGCCCGAGCCACGCCTCGCGGCCATTCTAACGCCTGAGTCGCATCTCGGCCAATTCAATGCCTGAGCCACGCCTCTCGACCATTCTAACACCCGAGTCGCATCTCGGCCGATTCAACGCTCGAGCCACGCCTCGCAGACAGTTTAACTCCCGAGTCGCATCTCGGCCAATTCGACGCCCGAGCCATGCCAAGCCGGTTATTCAACTTTCGACGCGTCAGTCTCGCCTCATCTGGCCCCAGCCGCCCGATCGACGGAGGCAACCCTTCTTGAGGCACGGGGCGTTGCCCCTCCAAACCACCCCACGACGAGCCAATCCAGCTTCCCCTCGCAAGCAACCAACACCATCGCATCACTCCGACCCAAGCATGCCTCCCGGCCCTTTAACGACCCCACAGCATGCTTTGAGGGGGGGGGGGGGGAGAAGGGATAAGGTATATTTTGAGCCCCAAGCAAATCACAGCCGATGTCATACTGTCACGACCCGAGTCTGATAAGCCAACTGGCCAATAAGCGGGAGC